>SJYX01002498.1:238810-270698 GCA_006410675.1 Oreotragus oreotragus
TATCCTATCATTTTGCCTTTTCATACTGTTCATGGGGTTCTCAAGGCAAGAGTATTGAATTGGCTTGCCATTCCCTTCTCCAGTGGACCAAGTTCTGTCAGACCTCTCCACCATGACCCGCCAGTCTTGGGTTGCCCCGCAGGCATGAATTGGTTTCATTGAGTTAGACAAGGCTGTGGTCCTAGTGTGATTAGATTGACTAGTTTTCTGTGAGTATGGTTTCAGTGTGTCTGCCCTCTGATGCCCTTTTGCAACACCTACCATCTTACTTGGGTTTCTCTTACCTTGGGTGTGGGGTATCTCTTCATGGTTACTCCAGGAAAGCACAGCCATTGCTCCTTACCTTGGACGAGGGATATCTCCTTACCGCCACCATTCCTGGCCTTCAACATGGGATAGATTCTCTAGGCCCTCCTGTGCCTGCGCAGCCACCATTCCTCAGGTTGCTCCTCCCAGCTGCTGGCCCTGGCCTCTGGCGTGGGTGGCTCCTCTCAACTGCCGCCCCTGGCCTTGGGCTCGGGGTGGCTCCTCAAGGTACTGCCCCTGGCCTTGGGTGTGAGGTGGCTTCTCCTGGCCGCCCCTGACTTTGGACGCGGGGGTGTCTCCTCCTGGCTGCCGCCGCTGACCTCAGACACAGGGTAGCTCCTCTCAGCCTTTCCTGCACCATCAAACCTGGCACTGTAGGCCACTGCCCCTGACCTTGGATGTGGGGTAGCTCTTCTCGGCCGTGCTTAGTGCGCCGGCCAGCTCTCACAGCCGCATGAGCTTAGTGAGCCAGCCGGCTCCAACAACACAAGAGAAGACTCTACACATGGGCATCACCAGATGGTCAACACTGAAATCAGACTGATTATATTCCTTGCAGCCAAAGATGGAAAAGCTCTATATAGTCAACAAAAACAAGACCAGGAGCTGACTGTGGCTCAGATCATTAACTCCTTATTACCAAATTCAGACTTAAATTGAAGAAAGTAGGGAAAACCGCTAGACCACTCAGGTATGACCTAAATCAAATCCCTTATGATTATACAGTGGAAGTGAGAAATAGATTTAAGGGCCTAGATCTGATAGATAGAGTGCCTGATGAACTATGGAATGAGGTTCATGACATTGCACAGGAGACAGGGATCAAGATCATCCCCATGGAAAAGAAATACAAAAAACAAAATGGCTGTCTGGTAANGGAAAACCGCTAGACCATTCAGGTATGACCTAAATCAAATCCCTTATGATTATACAGTGGAAGTGAGAAATAGATTTAAGGGCCTAGATCTGATAGATAGAGTGCCTGATGAACTATGGAATGAGGTTCATGACATTGTACAGGAGACAGGGATCAAGATCATCCCCATGGAAAAGAAATACAAAAAAGCAAAATGGTGGTCTGGGGGAGGCCTTACAAATAGCACTGAAAAGAAGAGAGGTGAAAAGCAAAAGAGAAAAGGAAAGATATAAGCATCTGAATGCAGAGTTCCAAAGAATAGTGAGAAGAGATAAGAAAGCCTTCTTCAGTGATCAATGCAAAGAAATAGAGGAAAAGAACAGAATGGGAAAAACTAGAGATCTCTTCAAGAAAATTAGAGATATCAAGGGAACATTTCATGCAAAGATGGGCTCGATAAAGGACAGAAATGGTATGGACCTAACAGAAGGAGAAGATATTAGGAAGAGGTGGCAAGAATACACAGAAGAACTGTATGAAAAAGATCTTCACGACCCGGATAATCATGATGGTGTGATCACTCATCTAGAGCCAGACATCCTGGAATGTGAAGTCAAGTGGGCCTCAGAAAGCATCACTATGAACAAAGTTTTCCTGTTAGAAGCTTGCAAAGGAGAAAGGGGTGTTGGAGGAGGGAGAAATGAGGGCCAGAAGACAGGCTGGGAGGCCAGATGTGTTCCTGGATATATCAGCTGTTTCTGTCCACTAGACTTTTTTCCCTTTTCTCCAAAGGTCCTGATTCCAAGAATGAGGGTAGCAGTGAGAGACGGGAAAGGGAACAGGAGCAAGCCATCTTAGGGAGAAGCTTGATTGCCTCTGGCCTGTAGGATTCACAGGGGCTTCAACCCCTTGGGACAAGCCTTGTCTCCCTGCATTCTCCCAAAACCTCTGCCTCCAGGAATTGTCCCTGAGGATTGAACCAGTCTCCTATTTTGCTACTGGTGAGTTTGCCAGTGGAGCCCTCAGATGATCCTAAATTCTGAGATAGCCTTCACCCCCACTTCTTGACCCATCCTCCATGCTTCTCTCCCATCACCAGACCAGAAATTCCCAAGAGAAATGAAGATTCTTACCACAATCCAATACCCTCCTCAACTCTTCCTTTTCAGCCTAAGCCTCAGAACCAGGGTCTTTTTGCATTGAGAATTTCAAGATATGGCTTCTCTCCTCCCTCTTGGTCACTGTCTTGCTGTGGGGCTGCTATGAAGAGGGTCCCCTCTATAGATTTTCTGGTGAAGATGGAGAGAGGAGAGAGTAGTGGTCACAAACACAACTGTGTCAGGCCCTAGTTCTACAAATCTGAATTCTTACCTCAGCCAAAGAGAGCAGAAAATAATGTGGCATTTTCCAAGTGGGAAGGATAGCAGCAGTAGCTTTCTTTTTCACTTTATCCATCCCTGCCCCTTTCCCCTCAAACATCCTGCCCTTCATCCACACTAGCCCATTTGACTTTTTATTCCCCAAACCAGCCAGTCTTGGGACTTCCCTGGTAGTCCAGTGACTAAGATTCTGTGCTTCCACTGCAGAGGGCATGGGTTCAATCCCTGGTCAGGGAACTAGCATCCTGCATGTCACAGGGAAACAAGAAAAAAATCTAAACCATCCAGTCTCTTAATGACTATCTTACCCTCTCCAACTATCTATCAACAAGACCACTTGTTCTTCCATAGTCATTTTCAATGCCACCTCTTTGGGGGAGCCTTCTGTGAATCCTACCTAACACGATGTCCTGCCTTCTGCATTCTCAAAACCTGCTTTGGGGTTTTTTTCTAGAGCGCTTTTCATACTAGAACATAATTATGTGTGTCTCCATTGTTCCATTGTTTTAGTCTTCTAACTGCTGCTGTAACAAATTGCCACATACTTAGTGGCCTAGCCCGAGGCCAGGGGCAGCAGCTGGGAGGAGCTACCTCACACCCAAGGCCAGGGCTGGCGGCCGGGAGGAGCAACCTGAGTAGCGGTGGTGGCGCGGGTGCAGGAGGGCCTAGAGGAGCTATCCCACGTAGAAGGTCAGGAACAGTGGCTGTAAGGAGATACCCCTCATCCAAGGTAAGGAACAGTGGCTGTGCTTTGCTGGAGCAGCCTTGAAGAGATACCCCACGCCCAAGGTAAGAGAAACCCAAGTAAGATGGTAGGTGTTGCAAGAGGGCATCAGAGGGCAGACACACTGAAAACATACTCACAAAAAATGAGTCAATCTAATCACACTAGGACCACAGCCTTGTCTAACTCAATGAAACCAAGCCATGCCTGCAGGGCAACCCAAGGCGGGCGGGTCATGGTGGGGAGGTCTGACAGAACTTGGTCCACTGGAGAAGGGAATGGCAAGCCACTTCAGTATTCTTGCCTTGAGAACCCCATGAACAGTATGAAANGGGACGGGGCTGCCGTCTATGGGGTCGCACAGAGTCGGACACGACTGAAGCGACTTAGCAGCAGCAGCATACATGCATTATATATTTGTATATGGCATACATGATATATACAAGCTACACAAGATGCATGTGTATATATGTATGTATATTTTTAACCAGAAGAAGAAAAAAGTACAAGTTTGTAGTTATAAATAAAAAGTACAGAAATGTTTAAAAGTAAATTTAATATCACCTTTTCAGTTCCTATTCCCCCCCGCAACGCAGTCTTTTAACAATTTGGAAGACTATTTCTCTAAATCTTCTTTGGGAGGGATTGGGGGCAGGAGGAGAAGGGGACGACCGAGGATGAGATGGCTGGATGGCATCACGGACTCGATGGACATGAGTCTGAGTGAACTCCGGGAGATGGTGATGGATAGGGAGGCCTGGCGTGCTGCGATTCATGGGGTCGCAAAGAGTCGGACACGACTGAGCGACTGAACTGAACTGAACTCTTTGGTGTTTACACATATTTTTTTCTTATTCTGTCTTTCATGCTCTTATTTTTCAAGGAAAAAATTTAAAGTCTGAAACTCCTGGAATTGGTTTCTACAGTGTATGATCGCTTGTTCAAATAATAGGTGTCTTTTAAATTTATGGAAATGGTTTGATTATTTTGCAAGAAAATTTAATAATCCACACTTTGAAAATAGTGATGGGCATGCCCTTTTCTCCCCAAATTCTCTCCATCACAGAGTATCATAAACTTTTTAAACTTTGGCTAATCTGATGAGTAAAAAATATGTCTTTCATAATGTATAAGTTGGATCCCTAGTGATACTGAGAATCTTTCCCTGTCTAATGACCATTGTGTGTCCTTTATTGTGGCTTGCCTGCTAATGTACATTGCTAAATTTTCTATTGCTTTTTCCCCATTGTTTTTATTTATTTAAAATATTATTATTTTATTTGTCATGTTCTTTCTAAATGCTTTTCCTAACCTATTGTTTATCCTTTACTTTTGTTTAAAGAGGTTTTGGCAAATTGTTATTTTATGTCATAAAATAGGGTTATAATAAGATCACCTCAGGTACATGTGATGCTTAATTTTATGTGTCAGCTTGACAGGGCTAAAGGATGTCCGGATAACTGGTACAGCATTAACTTCTGGGTGTGCCTGGAAGATATTAACATTTAAGTTGGTGGATGGACTAAAGATTGCCCTCACCAATGCAGGTGAGCCTGAATAGAACAAAAAGATGGAAGGATAGGATTTCTGTGATGGTTGAGGCTCCATGCTTCCAAGACAGGGGGCGCTGGTTTGATCCCTGATCAGGGAACTAGGATCCCACGTGCCGCTGGGCCCCTGAGAGGATGCACATGACAACTACTGAGTCTGCACGTCGCAACTCCAGAGTCCTTGCACTGCAGCAGGAAGGACCCCACATGCTGCAACTAAGACCCAATGTAGCCGAAACTAAGTCAGTAATAAAATTTAGTAGAATCAGCTCTCAGACATCTGGAGTGAGGTCATCTTAAAGGTAGAAGTTTAACTAATGGTCTGCTTTAGGATTGTGTGTCTGTGGAGATTGTCTCTTGGATCAAATTTCATAGTTTTCCTCAGGATTTTAATTGGTGTTTCACAATTGCTTTTATATCTTAAATTTCTTATGACAGTATATATTTTTCATAAACTCACCTTTACATATTTTCAGTTTCTTTTTCTTTCTTAAGTCATATGATGGAATATTGTCTATGCATTTCCTAAACCTAGTCATGATTGTGTGTCCCATTAACTGTATACCTTGACATGCCATATTCTCTTCTACTGTGGCAAGTTAGCTGGTTACAGAAGGCATAGGAGTTCTCACGTGGGCTCAGCTGGGTGAGCTGTAGCCTCTGACCCTTCTGCTGCAGTTGGGGGAGGATGCCTCTCTGCTTTCTTTTTCTGAGAGGCCACTGCCATGTCCCAGATGCAGGCTTTGATCATAAGTGTTACTTCCTTCCACCAGGGACCACTAGGGTTTACCAGCAGCTGTTCTAATGAACACAGGAAGTAGACAGATCTTTGCTGCCCATCCTCCTGAGGTCCCAAGGCTTTAGCCACTTGGGACCACTCATGAAGTTTCCCAAGATTGAGAAGAGACAAACCTTTGTCTTTCACTCCATGTCCCTTGAAGAAGGACCAGTTTCCTTCCTTAGAGATCCCAGCAGGACTTGTGGCCTCTGATGCACCCTCCAAGGTCTACCAGAAGCATGCTTGCCTGGGTCTATTATCTTCTCTGGAGAAAGTGTTGGGAAGGAAAGTACAGTGACTAGCATTCCATTATTCCAGAATCCCACAGGAATGACCTCAGCATTTAGATCCATCTTGGTGAGATAAAGAAATCTTTTGTGGTGGTTTTTTCCCTTTATTTGTCTCCCTTTAACATGCCTTGGAATCAAATGCAACCAAATTTAAGTGTTTGCCTCTTACAAGTACAGTAAATGTGAACTGAGAGAAAAGTGAACATTCTTCTATAAGGAACTTCAGGATTTCAAGGTTAATGCACTTGAATTTGCTTCTTAATAAGGTAAATCATGTTTTGCCCCCTGCTACATGTCTAATTGATGTTCGCTCTTGCCATCTCCTGTTTGACCACTTCCAATGTGCTTTGATTCATTGACCTAACATTCCACGTTCCTATGCAATATTGCTCCTTATAGCATTGGACCTTGCTTTCTTCATCAGTCCCATCCACAACTGGGTGTTGTTTTTGCTTTGGTTCTGTCTCTTCATTCTTTTTTTTAAATATAAATTTATTTATTTTAATTGGAGGTTAATTACTTTACACTATTGTACTGGTTTTGCCATACCTCAGTCTAGGACGACCCAGAGGGATGTCTCTTCATTCTTTCTGGAGTTATTTCTCCATTGATCTCCAGTAGCGTATTGATCTCCAGTAGCATATTGGGCACCTACCAACCTGGGGAGTTCATCTTTCAGTATGAACTGAAAGATCATAGAAAAAACAAGAGATTTCCAGAAAAACATTTATTTCTGCTTTATTGACTATGCCAAAGCCTTTGACTGTGTGGATCACAGTAAACTGTGGGAAATTCTGAAAGAGATGGGAATACCAGACCACCTGACCTGCTTCTAGAGAAATCTGTATGCAGGTCAGGAAGCAACAGTTAGAACTGGACATGGAACAACAGACTGGTTCCAAATAGGAAAAGGAGTGCGTCAAGGCTGTATATTATCACCCTGGTTATTTAACTTATATGCAGAGTACATCATGAGAAACACTGCGTTGGATGAAGCACAAGCTGAAATCAAAATTGCTGGGAGAAATATCAATAACCTCAGATATGCAGATGATACCACCCTTATGGCAGAAAGTGAAGAAGAACTAAAGAGCCTCTAGAACTAAAGAGCCTCTTGATGAAAGTGAAAGAGGAGAGTGAAAAAGTTGGCTTAAAGCTCAACATTCAGAAAACTAAGATTATGGCATCTGGTCCCAACACTTCATGGCAAATAGATGGGGAAACAGTGGAAACAGTGTCAGATTTTATTTTTTTGGACTCCAAAATCATTGCAGATGGTGATTACAGCCATGAAATTAAAAGATGCTTACTCCTTGGAAGGCAAGTTATGACTAAGCTAGACAGCGTATTAAAAGCAGAGACATTACTTTGTCAACAAAGGTCTGTCTAGTCAAGGCTATGGTTTTCCCAGTAGTCATGTATGGATGTGAGAGTTGGACTATAAAGAAAGCTGAGCACCAAAGAATTGATGCTTTTTAACTGTGGTGTTANTGGTCATGTATGGATGTGAGAGTTGGACTGTGAAGAAGGCTGAGCACCGAAGAATTGATGCTTTTGAACTGTGGTGTTGGAGAAGACTCCTGAGAGTCCCTTGAACTGCAAGGAGATCCAACAAGTCCATTCTGAAGATCAACTCTGGGATTTCTCTGGAAGGAATGATGTTAAAGCTAAAACTCCAGTACTTTGGCCACCTCATGAGAAGAGTTGACTCGTTGGAGAAGACTCTGATGCTGGGAGGGATCAGGGGCAGGAGGAGAAGGGGACGACTGCGGATGAGATGGATGGATGGCATCACCGACTCGATGGACGTGAGTCTCAGTGAACTCCGGGGGATGGTGATGAACAGGGAGGCCTGGCGTGCTGCGTTTCATGGGGGTTGCAAAGAGTCAGACACGACCGAGCGACTGAACTGAACTGAAGTGAAATGTTTTATCTTTCAGTTCTATGTCAGAGATCTGACACTAGTCTCAGTGGACTAAAAATGAAATGTTTGCAAGACTTCATTCTTTTCTGGAGGTTATAACAGAATCTGTTTCCTTGACTTTTCCAGTTTCTAGAGGCCACCCACATTTTTTGGCTCTTAGTCCCATTACTCTATATCTTCAAAGCCAAAAACAGCAAGTGGAGTCCTCAAACCTCATAATTCTGATCTCCTTTTCTGCTTCCTTTCTCCACTTACAAAGACCTTGTGATGACACTGGGCCCATGGGGATAATCCAGGACAAATCTTCCTATTGTAGGATCATCTGATTAGCAAACTTAATTCCATCTGCAACTTTAATTTCCCCTTGCCATGTAATATAACATAGGCACAAGTTCAGGGATTAGGACATGAAAGTCTCTGGGGGTTCATTGTTCTACCTACCATATCCATCTCAACTATGAATTCGCCAAGGCGTAAGCCAAGTCTGATTTATCTTTGGAATCCCTGACCCTGCACTCCTCCCTACAGCCATGTCTCTGGCCCAAAGTGAGCACTCATCAGTAATTGAGCAAACATCTTTACCTGTCACGTTTACCATATCTTTCATTTCTCAGAGACTAGAATGTTCTATAAGTCTAACCTAAATTTTACCTGCTTTGTTACCATAATTGGACTAATGCCAAGTCCTGTGCTGCCTCAATCCTTTTGCCATTTGCCCATTTAGTGAGATATAACTGAAAAAAAAAAAAAAACTGGCAACTAGCTCTGCCAATGTATCCATAGCAGAGAAAGGTAGCCAGGCCTCCTAGGATGGTTGTCCCATTCTTGAGACAAGGTTTCTTCCTTTTCCTCATAGGTTAGGTCTTTAAAGCCTCTGNGAAAAAAAAAAAAAAAAACTGGCAACTAGCTCTGCCAATGTATCCATAGCAGAGAAAGGTAGCCAGGCCTCCTAGGATGGTTGTCCCATTCTTGAGACAAGGTTTCTTCCTTTTCCTCATAGGTTAGGTCTTTAAAGCCTCTGCCATCTGTGTTGCAGGGGAAAGTCAGAGAGTGAATACTCCCCACAGGAACACCATCCTCCTTGAGGGGACCTCCCAGGCACCCCCTCCTTTGAGGCCTGCCTACCCTTCACCCAACAGTTCCTTGGTAGCCTTCTATATGTGTGAGGGAGTAGGCCTCATCTTCTCCAAGCTAGAGAACTAGTACCATACCCACATCTTGGGAGTCTGTTCTTTACACACTGTACAGAACTGGGCATGTGAAAAATGCTCTATAAACCCAAAATATGGCCCCAAACTAGTTTTTCAAACTCTATTTCTCCTATCACCTGAGACTGCTCTCTCTTTGCTTAAAATGGCATAGATGAACTCATCACCTTGTCTTTCCTTAAGCTATTTCTTCCGCTAAGAATGCCTGCCTTTCCCTCCCCATACTGCCCTCCCTTCCTCAAACTACATATACACCACCACCAACACATCTATTTATCTTTCAAAGCTCAGCCAAAATGGTTCCTTCTCTGTGTGATATTCCTTACTATTATGTTGAAATTTACCCCTCCTTCTTTTTCATCCTCTCAGCAGTTCATAATTCTATTTACCATGGACTCCATTCTCCATTAGTGCTAGTTTTTTGCTTACTCATCTACTTTCCTACTGGTTGGTGAATACTTTTGGGGTTTATTTACTTCAGTATCCTGCCCACCACCCCAGCATTCCCTTCATCACATAGAGCTTGACACCAAATTTGTGGTCAGTCAGTGTTTACTCAGCAAATGAATGTCTCTCTCATCTTTTCTTTGGTACCATGGAAAGCTCTGGACAAGTCTTGGTCCATGTGTTGCAAAGTCCTCCTGCTTTCATGGCCCCTGTCCTTCTCACTCCCAATTCCACACACATACTTTGGCCCTTGTGCTCTTTTCTATACTCATCTTCTATTTGGCCCAAAATTACACCACTGAGATGACTATTGGAGATTACTCATATATGCCAAGTAATGAAGTTGGAAGAGATTTTAGGGAACCTCCTTTCTGCTTCCCAGTTCATAAAAGGAACTAAGAAAGTGAAACTCACAGAGAGCAAGGGATTTGCCTAAGCACCTTCACTGTATTAGTAACCAAGTTAGAAGTAAATCCCTGAAAAGTTTTCAGATTTTTAAATTCAGTTTGCTTTGCACACTGCAACGGCACCCCACCCCAGTACTCTTGCCTGGAAAATCCCATGGATGGAGGAGCCTGGTGGGCTGCAGTCCATGGGGTCGCTAACAGTCGGACAGACTGAGCGAGTTCACTTTCACTTTTCTCTTTCATGCATTGGAGAAGGAAATGGCAACCCACTCCAGTATTCTTGCCTGGAGAATCCCAGGGATGGGGGAGCCTGGTGGGCTGCCGTCTATGGGGTCACACAGAGTCGGACATGACTGAAGTGACTTAGCAACAGCAGCAGCAGCTATCCCTTAGCCTTGCATGGAAAAGTGGGTAAATAGTGCCACACAGTGGCTGAGAGGCTTTGCTTCATCTATCAGCCTTGTCCTTCAAAAATGAAACTCCCAGCCACATTCTGGTCTTCTTTTCTCTTCTGAAGGATGACAGGACAGAGAGGTCACCTTCCAGGGATAATTCACAGTATATCCACATAGCCTCACTTTCTTCTGGCAAGGGATAGGACCCAAACATAATACCATATCTTTACCATGAAAGGTGGGGAAGTGGAGAAAGCAAGTAGCTTGGAAGCTAGAAGTAGGTCTTCCTGGAGGGGTTTGGAAGAGGGAATTCAGACCTTCCTTCCCTGGACCAGCTCTGAAAACTTATCCCAGGGCTTGTGCTGCTTGGTCTGGCTGTTAACCAAATGTTTCTTTGCTACATGGTCTGCTAAAGATTAGCTTCATATCTTGGCACAGGACTCCCTATCTAGAATTTCAGAATTTGCAGATTTGAAGATTCAGGGCTGGAGAGGTGGACATTCCCAAATTGATCCTTTCTTTTTCTCTTTTCTTCTTCCTTTCTCTCTCTTTCTTTCATTGAAGTATAATTGACTTACAATATTATATTACTTTCAGGTGTATACATAGTGACTTGATACTTTTATACTTTACAAAATGATCATCACAATAATCCCAGTTATCATCTGTCAGCAAAGTTGTTATAATATTATTGACTATATTCCCAATCTTGATTTATGTATTTTATAAATGGAAGTTTGTGACTGTTAATCTCCCCCATCTAATTCACTTATATGCCCACACCCCTCCCCTCTGGCAACCATCAGTCTTTTCTGTATCTCTAAGTCTAGTTTGTTATGTTTGTTCATTTTTTTTGTATTTGAGATTTCCCCTATAAGTGAAATCATGTGGTATTTGCCTTTCTCTGACTTATTTCACTTAGCATTATACCTTCAACATATATTAATGTTGTCACAAATGGCAATGTTACATTTTTTTAATGACTAATAGTCCATCACACACACACACACACACACACACACACACACCCCCCACATCTTCTTTGTCCATTTACCTATTGTTGGACACTTAATTTGCTTCCATATCTTGGCTATTATAAATAATGCTGCTATCAATATAAGAGTATATATATATGTATATATGAATAAGTGAATATCCAGAGGTGAAATTGGTGGATTACATGGTAGTTCTATTTTTATTTTATGGAGGAAACTCCATGCTGTTTTCCACAGTGGCTATACCAATCTATAACCCTTGCAACAGTGCACAAGGGCTCCCTTTTTTCCCACATCCAGTACTTTTTGTTTGTGGTCTTTTTGAGGATAGTCATTCTGACAGGTGTGAGGTTGCATTTCACTGTGCATTTTACTTGTACTTACCTGATGTTTAGTGATGTTGAGCATCTTTTTGTGTATGTTAGCCATCTGTATGTCTTTTTTTGGTGGAAAAATGTCTATTCAAGTCTTCTGCCTGTTTTTTAATTAGGTTGTTCATTTTTCTGATGTTGAGTTACATGAGTTTTTTTGTATATTTTGGATATTAACTTGTTTTCAGATATATTGTTTACAAATATCTTCGCTTATTCATCAGACTTCCCTGGTGGCTGAGGCAGTAAGGAATTTGTCTGGAATTCAGGAGACCCAGGTTCAATTCCTGGGTCAGGAAGATCCCCTGGAGAAGGGAATGGCTACCCACTCCAGTATTCTTGCCTGGAGAATTCNAACTTGTTTTCAGATATATTGTTTACAAATATCTTCGCTTATTCATCAGACTTCCCTGGTGGCTGAGGCAGTAAGGAATTTGTCTGGAATTCAGGAGACCCAGGTTCAATTCCTGGGTCAGGAAGATCCCCTGGAGAAGGGAATGGCTACCCACTCCAGTATTCTTGCCTGGAGAATTCCATGGACAGAAAAGACTGTCATGCTACAGTCCACGGGGTTGCAAAGAACCAACTGAATGACTTACTTTCACTTTTTCCTATTCATTAAACTGCCTTTTTGTTTTGCTGATTATTTCCTTCACTGTGCAAAAGCTTTCTAACTTGATATAGTCCCACTAGTCTATTTTTGCTTTTGTTTCCCTTGCTTGAGGACACATATGCAAAAAAATATTGCTAAGACCAAAGTCTCCTTCTAGGACTTTTATGGTTTCAGGTCTTACATTTAAGTCTAATTCATTTTGAGTTTCTGCTTGTATATGGTGTGAGAAAGTAGTCCCAGACTCTTTCAATAAGTTTTTTTTTAAGCATTAATTTACTTTTGGCTGCACTGTCTTCATTGCTGTGTACAGGCTTTCTCTGGTTGCAGTGAGTGGGCACTACTCTCTAGTTGTGGTACATGGACTTCTCATTGTTTTGGCTTCTCTTGCTATAGAGCACAGGCTCTAGGGCATGTGGGCTTCAATAGTTGTGGTACACGGGCTCAGTAGTTGTGGTGCACAGTATTAGTTGCCCTGTGGCGTGTGGAATCTTCCTGAACCAAGAATCAAACCCATACCCCCTGCACTGGCAGGTGGATTCTTAACCAGTGGTCAGCCAGGGAAGTACTCAGTAAGGGTCTAAACAAACTAGTCTAGAGGTTAAAAAAAAAAAAAGTCCCTTTTTCCTTTGGACACAGAACTATATCTTAGTTAACCTCCCAAATCTTTCTTGGTCCAGTTCCTAGCACAAATCTTCTACATTATAGGTCAAAAGAAAGGGAAGTTTAGTTTCAGGCAGAAGAGTGGCGGGGGGCGGGGGGGGACAGGTTTTGTGTCATCTGCAAAGAACTAACAGCATGCCTCATCTGGCAATGAAGTTTCTAGGAAGTTTCAGAAACAAGGAGCTTCTTGGGATTGAACTTAGGCCAGTGCCACCTACTTGGCACCTCCAATGAGCCATCATCCTTGACCCTCAGCTGGCCTATGGCTGGATGCCTGGGTGGAAGGAAATTCGGGGGCAGTTGAACTGCTAAGAAAATGAGGTTTGGCTTAGCCTAGCTCCAGAATGAAATTAGGGAAAGATACCTATAAATCAGGCAGGAGCTCAGGGATAAATGAATCTTTCTTCATTTCTCTGTCTTCTGAGTTTCAAGTTCCAGAAACCTGTCCAAAGTATGGGATCCTGAGTAAGCTGATGCAGTCTAGGGAAAAGAAGGGGTGCTGAGAAAGATGAGTTGGGGCACAAACAATAATATTTGGATGGAAAATAGAGAGCACTTGGCTATGACAGGAGCTTAATCATGAGGTGAAGCATATTCCATGGGCTGGGGTGAAAGATATGCAGCCAAATGATGTTTAAATGAAATGAAATTTGATTTCTTCAAACTCATAGGAATGGAAAATTCTATGAAAAGAGCAGGACCATTCTCCAAGCCAAGGAATCAGACCACAATTTCCTCTTCCATCTATCGCCTCAGGTCCAGAGCACAAGATGTCATTTTCCCCTGGAGTTGTCCTTTCATCCCAGAGAAGTGCTGATTCTGGAGGTGGGATGATTCTAATACCTTATCTAAGCCTTTTACATCCATGGAGTATTCCATGTATTTTAACTACCTTTCAACATCTGACACTCACTTAGAACACGAGAGTAATTTGATTATGACAAGTTACCACCCGAATGGTCATCTAATTAGCAACCCATGGTTCTGTGATGTTGGCAAGACAGGGAGAGTTATCTCCATTTTACAGATGAGGAAATTGAGATTCAAAGAGATGAAGCTAATTGACTCAGAATCTTAGTGCTGGAGAGATCTAACATTACTCTACTCAAAATCACCTTTTGATGCTCAAGACCCAACTCCACCCTCCACACCCTACTCCCAGCCAATGCCCATGTCCAATAACTTGGTAACAATACTTGACTCTGGACCATGCAGATGCTGCTGTTCTGGGACATGAACACCTGTATCAACTTGTAAATAACTCTTATCTGAGTTGAGACAGGTTTTGTCCAAAGGCCACAGCCTATTAATGTGGGGTCTGAAGTAGAAACCCAGAGTTTAGGCTGAGTTTAGAGAAGAGTTTGCAGACACTTGCTTTTTCCCAAGCTGGGGGTCTCTTATGCAGATTTAGCTGGTTTCCATCAGGTATCCTCTTATGTTGTAATGAAATTAAGACTGAAGCAGAGAGAGGGGCAAACCCACCTGAGCATAGAGAAGAAACAACAAACCATGGAGTACTGAAAATAAGCTTTATTCTGAGCCAGGATGAGGATGGGAGGTGCCTGGTAAGGCTGGTATGGGGTGGGGGAAAGGAAGTCTAGCCAACTCCATGGAACTTATACAGTCTGAGATTAGAAGTTTGAGTGCTGTGGCAGCATGGGGGGGGTCTGATTCCAATTTGATGTGCTAAACTAGTGCTCTACTTTGTGAAGACAATCTCGGTTAGCAACTGCCATGTTGCAGATAAATATCTCCTTACTCTTTGTTAGAATGTTAAAGATTGAAATACAAATGAAGACCCTAGCTCCCTTCTAGCACCGAACTAACCTTGGAGTTGGAGGTAGGGATGGGGTCATCCAGAACCAGAGAGGCTAAGCCTTAGAAATGATTGCATTAGTGTTGTTATTATATAACATTATATATGCTGTTATATAAGTAATAGCTACCGTTCATAGAACTACTATTAATAGGAAAACTGGGGCCTAGAGAGAAGTTATTATCTATGTTAACATTACAACTAAGCACAGTATTTGGTCAGTTTGAGTCAGTTTGATTTACCTGATTAACTCAGCGGAAAACAATTAGCTAGTAGAGCTTCTTGGCATGAAGCTGACCAAATAAACCATTTCTCTGACTGAAGTTTTTGTTTTCCTACCCTTTATTTTTGATTTATGAAGACACTGTGTCTGGGCTTCTCTTAGTTTTCAGTCTTCTCACCTCACCTGCATACTCAAAGCACAGAGAAAAGAAGTACTCTTGTGTCTATCACATGACCATAGTTATTCTCTGCCTATTCTACCTTTGCCAGGCCTGGACCACCTCCAAGCAAGAAAAAGAGCCTATGGAAAATAGCTTGGAGCCTCTCTCTCAACTCCTCTTTTTCCTTCCCTTCTCAACCTCTCTACTATGGGCCTATGAAAGGTTCTGTACTCCTAACCTAGGGACCAGCCCTCTATACACTGCTTCCCCTCTGCTAGCAGGGGTTCTATCTTTTGCAGCCATTTTATCCACTCACCACCCACTCACTGGTTTTGATAGTTATTATCTCTCCCTGAGGAGACCCAAGGAAGCAGAAGGAATGGAAATGATTTTCCTTTCCTTCTATCCTTTAAAAAATAATTTTATCTGTTTATTTTTGGCTATGTTGAGTCTTTGTTGCTGCTCAGGCTTTCTCTAGTTTTGGTGAGGGGGGGCTACTCTCTAGTTGCAGTGCACAGGCTTCTTTCTCATCATGGTGGCTTCTTTTTGTAGAGCACAGGCTCTAGGCACACAGGCTTCAGTAGTGGCAGCATGTGGGCTCAGTATTTGTGGCTCCTGGGCTCTAGAGCACAGGATCAGTAGTTGCTCCACGGCATGTGGAGTCTTCCCAGATCAGGGATCGAACCCGTGTCACCTGTATTGGAAGGCAAATTCTTTACCACTGAGCCATAAGGAAACCCCTCCTTTCCTTCTCTTGACTTAAGGAAACACTCGGGGAAAGGAGAACCACTTGCATGCTGTGGAAAGCACCTTTCTAGTTCCTCATACTGCTTCCGTCTTGGAAGGCACCTTCTGGTGATGAAGTCTTTGTTGAAATTGAAGGAAAACAAAGGATTTTCTAAGGAACAAGAACAGAGAAACGAAAGGAAAGAGAAAAGAAAGGGAGTAAGGCTAGACAGCTTGATCCCTAGATTCTCATTGGGACCTTGGTTGAGTCTGGGAACTCTGGAAATAGTGAATTACTCTACACCTGCATTCTCTCCTCCTTGCTTGGTTCCCCACTCCCCTCCCTCCTGGAGTTAGAGAGCCATCTTTTGTACAGCTGATGTAATTGAATATCTTGTGAGTGCTCATTTTGGGTGCTTAGGGTCAGGGAGTGACAGGCAGGAAGCTAAACAATGAAAGAATGGTGGGAAAAGTCATTGAGGAAGGAAAGGGGTAACAGTAAAGGAACAAAAGAAGTTAAGGGAGTGAAAGGGGAGGAGCTGTGCAGAGGAAGCTAAAAGGAAAACATGGGGTTGGGCTTCCCCCACGGCTCAGTGGTAAAGAATCTGCCTGACAATGCAAGAGACACCCGTTAGATTGATCCCTGATTGGGGAAGATCCCACAGGCTGTGGAGTAACTAAGCCTGTGCCCGTATGCCACAACTATTGAGCCTGTGTTCTAGAGCCTGGCAGATGCACCTATTGAAGCCTGCACACCTTAGAGCCCATGCTCCACAACAAGAACAGCGATCACAATGAAAATCCTGTGAACTGAAACAAGAGAGTAGCCCCCACTAGCAGCAACCAGAGAAAAACTTGTGCAGCCACAAAGACTTAGCACAGCCAAAAATAAATAAATTTTAAAAAAAATTAAAAAGAAAAGAAAGAAAACAAAAGCATGGGGTTGAACCTGCAGCAAGCCATCTCCCATTTCTTGTGGGTTGAATCTAGTCTAACTAGATGGCACCTCAACAACTAGATTGATAGTTCTTACCTCCTCATTGAGTAAGGGGCCAAAATGTGAAGATTCTTTTCTAATTTCCGTGAAAACTCCATCCCAATAGAATGTCTAATAAATACAGCCCTGCTAAAAAATATGAATTACCATATGTAAAATTATGACCAGTGCAAGTTCGATGCATGAAGCAGGGCACTCAAAGCTTGTGCTCTGGGACAACCCAGAGGGATGGGGTAGGGAGGAAGACAGAGGGGAGGAAGATGGGTAGGGGGTTCAAGATGGTGGGACACGTGTACCCCCATGTCTGATTCATGTAGATGTATGGCAAAAATTACTACAATATTGTAGGTAATTAACCTCCAATGAAAATAAATAAATAAAATTTAAAATATGAATTAGTAAGATAGACTCTTATTACTGGAAAAAGGACCTTAGTAACCCTTTAACCCATCACCCTTCTCTCCACCACTGCCAACACAGAGCTAAAGAAACCTAAAGAGAAGGTACACCAAGTTAGCCATAGCTATATTCCCATAACTTTGGGGGAAAAGGGAGAAAAAGGCTATCAGAGGCTTTCTGTAACCATGAGTCCTTAACACAAAGGAACACTTCCTGAGAGTAGATTTTCAGGCACTCCTCTATTAGGTTTGTAGGGGATAGACTGGGGATAAAGGGCCCCTTCAGTACCCCTCTAGCCCCTTCAGAGGATGCTGGAGTAGACTGTTTTAAGGATCAGAACCGTAGTTTTCAAGGGAGCCTTAAAAAACAAGCCCTCTTGCCCCCCATCCCAGTAATCCAGATTACCCACTGCTCAGGGCTTAACTCCAAACAAAAGGCCATACCTTTTTTATCCAGAACCCTGGGAACAGCACAGGACAGCAAGTTGACAGTATGTTCTGAAAAAATAAATACATTAAAATAAGAAAGGAAAAGGCTTAGTCAAACCTCAAGCTGGAGATTATCAGATGTTGTTTGAGCAATCAGAGCCAGCTTCAAAAGCCCAAAGAATGCAGTAAAAATTAAAGAACATGCTTAGGGTTTGAACTAGAGATTTCCCTGAAAAGGTAATGTGCTGTGTGCAGAGCTGTATGGAATATTTTTAAAAAATTAACTCTCTGGCCAGCTCAAGACCAAAGCACTCATTGCATATTGTTCTGCAAGTACATCCACCATCTAAACACATCATTCAGGGATCTGATTTCTAGCCATTTTTCCAGGAATTCAGGCCTATAGGTCATCTAGCTTATTTTGCATATAGACATGCCTATGCACAACCCTGAAAGACCCTCTCCTTTCAACTTCCTTGGAAAGAGGACAGGACAAGTTACAATAAATCAATTTTACCACTGGAGGAATTGGGCCACAGTGGCAAAGAGATTTAAGGTGGCAGAATTGGGGAGTACTTAAATGCTTTAAACTTCCAAGTCAGTGCTCTATCCCCTATATTTTCACTCCTATCATTGAGGTCAAGGAATATGAAACCACCCAGAACTTGGATCCAACCCAAAGAATAGGAGAAGGAAGATTTTGGGTGTCAGGGCCTGAAAGGTGGAGGTAGTGTCAAGAAGGAAAACCTTGGCCTTATCTGTGTATGTATATATAATACTGTAGCTCTGTGTAAAATCAGCTGCCTGAAATGGATTTAGTTGATGGCTCGGGAAAGGAAAATACCCACTTTGCAGAACATGTTCTCCATCTACAGGAATGAAACAAGATAAGCTTGAAATCACAGTTAAAGCCCAGCTACCTTTCAACCAATCTATGGTGTCAGCTGCCATGCTGTGGGTCTCTATCTATGTGAAATAATTCAACGTTCTAGTTCTTACCAAAAGTCTTGTCTCAACCATTAAATTCACCTTTACAAAGTACAAGCAGACATTTAACAAAGACCACAAACCCATATACCAGGCCATCTTCTGGGGGTCTGATCACTAAAGGAAAATGGCATAGTGGAAGCAAGTGAGTTTGGCATTTGTACAGCAAATAAAAGGGGCCAAAGTAAGGAAGGTGGACAATTGTTGTGGCTCCAGGCTACAAGACTCCTCAAACAATCTCTCCCTAGATACACACAAACCTCCTCCCCCATTTTCTGGGGGTAAGGGGTAACCAGGGGAAATGAGAAGGGGAGAGGAGAAAAGGAGTGGTGTGGGACAGGAGGTCTTTGCATCCTGGAGAAGAGTGAGATTCAGTTAGGTGGACCTCAGACAACTTAGGTTTTTCATTGAGGAATTTATTATCTAACTGACTGAGCCCCAGAAGGAGGGGTGAGCTCTTCTTGGGCTTCTTCCCAACCCTACCCCAGCCTTCCCAGATTGAAGAAACAGAGTGCAGGTCACCATGGGAAACAAAGCACCCAGTGACTCTAGAGGCCAACTTGGAGTTTGCTACTAATAGAGACTTGGGGTGTTGCTAGGAGGGGAAAGGATCAGGAAGAAGAAAGCATAGAAAAGGCTGTGAGCTCACCTTTGCTGCTGCTGCTGCTGCTGCTGCTAAGTCGCTTCAGTCGTGTCTGACTCTGTGCGACCCCACAGACGGCAGCCCATCAGACTCTGCCGTCCCTGGGATTCTCCAGGCAAGAACACTGGAGTGGGTTGCCATTTGCTTCTCCAATGCATGAAAGTGAAAAGTGAAAGTGAAGTCACTCAGTAGTGTCCAACTCTTAGCGACCCCACGGACTGCAGCCCACCAGGCTCCTCCGTCCATAGGACCCTCCAGGCAAGAGCACTGGAGTGGGCTCCATTGCCTTCTCTGAGCTCACGTTTACCACCTCCTTATTTTTATTCATGAGATTGAAGAGCAAGGGAATGAGGCTGCAGCAAACCTGTTTGTGGAGGAAAGCAATGTTCTTCTTGTCTTCCTGACAAAGTTCTAAACACAGTGATAGTTTACACAGACACAGCTTCACTCCAATGAGAAATAAGAGCTGTGTGTCCAGGAGCTTTGAGTGCCTCAGCTCCAGCACAGCCATGCTAGCTCACCTCCATAGCACTCAAACTCTGCCCACCAGTTCAGAGGAACAGGGCATAGTATCTTTAGGCTCATTGCCCTGAGTGACAACATTTTCCTGGCATGCACACACATTGAGTCATCCAAATTCACCATCACATACTGATATATAACCTGTTTCTTGATCACACACATGCACCCCTCAGATGTGTGTGTATGTGTGTGCAATATGTATGTTCATATATAGAATCATAAAGTATCCACAATTCCACATTCCTAAATATACAAATTCTTACACAACTCTATATGTATATACTTGACTTCCCTGGTGGCTCAGACGGTGAGGTGTCTGCCTACAATGCAGGAGACCCGGGTTCAATCCCTCCTAAAGCTGTACATGCACATCAACCTCTCACAGTACTTACATTCCTCCCCTTTAGGCATAAACATGACCAAAATCTGTCACCTCTTTTGCATACACACACAATCATAACACTCTATACACCCACAGGTTAATCTGCATATGCAAAGACACACAACTCCCATTCATACAGACTTTCACNGCCTATGCACAACCCTGAAAGACCCTCTCCTTTCAACTTCCTTGGAAAGAGGACAGGACAAGTTACAATAAATCAATTTTACCACTGGAGGAATTGGGCCACAGTGGCAAAGAGATTTAAGGTGGCAGAATTGGGGAGTACTTAAATGCTTTAAACTTCCAAGTCAGTGCTCTATCCCCTATATTTTCACTCCTATCATTGAGGTCAAGGAATATGAAACCACCCAGAACTTGGATCCAACCCAAAGAATAGGAGAAGGAAGATTTTGGGTGTCAGGGCCTGAAAGGTGGAGGTAGTGTCAAGAAGGAAAACCTTGGCCTTATCTGTGTATGTATATATAATACTGTAGCTCTGTGTAAAATCAGCTGCCTGAAATGGATTTAGTTGATGGCTCGGGAAAGGAAAATACCCACTTTGCAGAACATGTTCTCCATCTACAGGAATGAAACAAGATAAGCTTGAAATCACAGTTAAAGCCCAGCTACCTTTCAACCAATCTATGGTGTCAGCTGCCATGCTGTGGGTCTCTATCTATGTGAAATAATTCAACGTTCTAGTTCTTACCAAAAGTCTTGTCTCAACCATTAAATTCACCTTTACAAAGTACAAGCAGACATTTAACAAAGACCACAAACCCATATACCAGGCCATCTTCTGGGGGTCTGATCACTAAAGGAAAATGGCATAGTGGAAGCAAGTGAGTTTGGCATTTGTACAGCAAATAAAAGGGGCCAAAGTAAGGAAGGTGGACAATTGTTGTGGCTCCAGGCTACAAGACTCCTCAAACAATCTCTCCCTAGATACACACAAACCTCCTCCCCCATTTTCTGGGGGTAAGGGGTAACCAGGGGAAATGAGAAGGGGAGAGGAGAAAAGGAGTGGTGTGGGACAGGAGGTCTTTGCATCCTGGAGAAGAGTGAGATTCAGTTAGGTGGACCTCAGACAACTTAGGTTTTTCATTGAGGAATTTATTATCTAACTGACTGAGCCCCAGAAGGAGGGGTGAGCTCTTCTTGGGCTTCTTCCCAACCCTACCCCAGCCTTCCCAGATTGAAGAAACAGAGTGCAGGTCACCATGGGAAACAAAGCACCCAGTGACTCTAGAGGCCAACTTGGAGTTTGCTACTAATAGAGACTTGGGGTGTTGCTAGGAGGGGAAAGGATCAGGAAGAAGAAAGCATAGAAAAGGCTGTGAGCTCACCTTTGCTGCTGCTGCTGCTGCTGCTGCTAAGTCGCTTCAGTCGTGTCTGACTCTGTGCGACCCCACAGACGGCAGCCCATCAGACTCTGCCGTCCCTGGGATTCTCCAGGCAAGAACACTGGAGTGGGTTGCCATTTGCTTCTCCAATGCATGAAAGTGAAAAGTGAAAGTGAAGTCACTCAGTAGTGTCCAACTCTTAGCGACCCCACGGACTGCAGCCCACCAGGCTCCTCCGTCCATAGGACCCTCCAGGCAAGAGCACTGGAGTGGGCTCCATTGCCTTCTCTGAGCTCACGTTTACCACCTCCTTATTTTTATTCATGAGATTGAAGAGCAAGGGAATGAGGCTGCAGCAAACCTGTTTGTGGAGGAAAGCAATGTTCTTCTTGTCTTCCTGACAAAGTTCTAAACACAGTGATAGTTTACACAGACACAGCTTCACTCCAATGAGAAATAAGAGCTGTGTGTCCAGGAGCTTTGAGTGCCTCAGCTCCAGCACAGCCATGCTAGCTCACCTCCATAGCACTCAAACTCTGCCCACCAGTTCAGAGGAACAGGGCATAGTATCTTTAGGCTCATTGCCCTGAGTGACAACATTTTCCTGGCATGCACACACATTGAGTCATCCAAATTCACCATCACATACTGATATATAACCTGTTTCTTGATCACACACATGCACCCCTCAGATGTGTGTGTATGTGTGTGCAATATGTATGTTCATATATAGAATCATAAAGTATCCACAATTCCACATTCCTAAATATACAAATTCTTACACAACTCTATATGTATATACTTGACTTCCCTGGTGGCTCAGACGGTGAGGTGTCTGCCTACAATGCAGGAGACCCGGGTTCAATCCCTCCTAAAGCTGTACATGCACATCAACCTCTCACAGTACTTACATTCCTCCCCTTTAGGCATAAACATGACCAAAATCTGTCACCTCTTTTGCATACACACACAATCATAACACTCTATACACCCACAGGTTAATCTGCATATGCAAAGACACACAACTCCCATTCATACAGACTTTCACCCTCTGTGCTTACCTACACACATCCAACAATACTTTTACATATACTCAACATACTGGTTTGCAGATACTAATGTTTTATATTGTTTTCTAAGCAATTCTAGGTCTTTTGCATGAAATTTTTGTTTATGTTTCCTGCTGCTTGTTTTGGATATTTTTTCTTGTTCTTTTTGAAAACTTTTGTATGTAGGAGGGGCGGTCCTAAGATGTCAATGGAATAGGACAGGGAGACCACTTTCTCCCTCACAAATTCATTAAAAGATCATTTGAATGCTGAGCAACTTCCACAAAACAACTTCTGAGTGCTGGCAGTGGACACCAGGCACCCAGAAAGGCACCCTATTCTCTCTGAAAAGAGGTAGCACAAAATATGAAAGAAAAGAAGAGAGAAAAAAGAGTTAGGGATGGAGACCCCTCCTGGGGAGGGAGTTGTGAAGGAGGAGAAGTTTCCAAACACCAGGAAACCATCCCACCGTCAGGTCTATGGGGAGTTTTGGAATCTCAGAAGGCAACATAACCAGGAGGGGAAAAAAAAAAACCAAACATAATACCTGACTAACCGCAACTCCCAGTGAAGTAGCCCAGATGCTCTGCTCGCATCCACCACCAGTGAGTAGGGGCTAAACAGGGAGGCGTGGGTTGAATGCTTAGGGTCAGGACCAGGCCTGAATTCCCTGAGGACAATCTGAAGAAGCTAACATGAGATAGCAACCCAAACTGTGGGATAGCCAGAGAGAGAGAAAGAAAAAAGAGAGAGAGAAATTTCCTGCAAAAAGCTGTAACCTAAGGCACAGCCTGGCCTGCTCACAGAACAAAGGATTGATTGAATACCAAAGGAGAGCTAGCTGACTGCAGACTGGGCAGAGAGGCAGGTGGGCAACAGCCAGAGCTGTAAGGCAAGGGACAATCTCGGCCCCAGAGACAGCATCCTCCACCAAACTGTCAGCAGGCTCTCAGTTGCTAACCAAGTCTTCCTGGGATCCTGGGCGGTTGACATCTGCCAGGACAGTTGCAGTCAGAGATCAGCTCCCTGGAGGAGACACACAGTTCACCTGAGAAGGCGCTCTTGAGACGCACACAGGAAACCGAGTGACTGGGACCTGGGAGGTGATTAAGATGTACAGCCCACCTGGGACACTGCATTCACCAAGAACCTGTCTTCTGAGCTACTCAGATCTGGGAAGGGCACAAAATGCCCAGCTGAGTCTGTGCCTTTGTGGAGTACTCGAGAACCTGAACCTGAGCAGCTAAGATCTGGAAAGTGCACAAAACCGAGGGCCTGCTTTGGACAGTTCCCCTGCACAGCAACCTGGAGCCTGAGCAGTGTAGACAGGGAAAGCACATGAGCCGTGCACTGGGGCAAACCCAGTGTAGTCCATACACTGGGAGCACTCCTCCCACACACCAGTGATATTTGTTTGCAGTGTTCCTCTCTCCTCACAGTACAAATGAACAAGTAAGCCTAAATAAGTGACCACCTTTGCCCCCTTGTGTCAGGGCAGAAATTAGACACTGAAAAGACTTGCAAACAGAAGAAGCCAAAATAAACAAAGACGAGGGAACAGCTTTGGAAATGACAGGTGCAACAGATTAAAACACTGTAGTTAGCACTGACTACATTGGAAGGGGTCAATAGACCTTGAGAAGGAGTATAAGCTGAAACAAGGAACTATCTGAATCTGAACAGACCCCACACTGCCACCAACAGCTACAGGTTAATATTTTACTAGATATATTTTACTATTATCATTGTTTTATTTTTATTTTTTATTTAAATTCTTTATTACTCTTTTAACTTTCATTTTTATAACCTATTACCTCACAAAAGACCCTATTTTTAAAGCAAATTTCATATATATATATTATAATTTTTTGATTGATTTTGTTTTGTATTTTTAATATTGTATTTTTGAGAGTCTAACCTCTAATTTAGATTTTTAATCTTTGCTCTTTCGTAAATGGCAACCCACTCCAGTACTCTTGCCTGGAGAATCCCATGGAGGGAGGAGCCTGGTAGGCTACAGTCCATGGGGTCACAAAGTGTTGGACACGACTGAGTGACTTCACTTTTGCTTTCATCAGTTTTGTACTTTTAAGAATCTAATATTTAGTACCCAATTTTACTTAAAGGTGTGATTACTGGCTTGATTTCTCTCTCCACTTTTGACTCTCCCTTTTCTCCCCCAGGTCACCTCTATCTCTTCCACCACCACCCCCACCCGCTTCTCTTCTCTACTTAACTCTGTGAATATCTCTGGGTGTTCTGGACTGTGGAGAACACTTAGGGAACTGATTACTGCATAGATTTGTCTCGCCCTTTTTGACTCCTCCTCTTCTGCTTCTGATCACCTCTAGCTCCCTCCTCCCTCTTCTCTTCTCTATGTAACTCTGTGAAACTCTTTGAATGTTCCAGACTGTGGAGAGCACATAAGGAATTGATTACTGGACAGATTGTTCTCACCCTTTTGATTATCCTTCTTCTCCTCCTAGTCACCTCTATCTCCCTCCTCCATTTTCTCTTCTCCATGATACTCTGAATCTCTCTGGGTGTCCCTCACTGTGGAGAACCTTTTCACCATTAACCTAGATGTTTTATCATCTGTGCTGTAGAGATGGAGAAGTCTTGAGGCTACTGTAAGAATAAGACTGAAAACCAGAGATAGGAGGCTTAAATCCAAAACTTGAGAACACCAGAAAACTTCTGACTTCAGGAAACATTAATCAAAAAAAGCTCATCCAAAAACCTTCATAACTACACCAAAACCAAGCTCCACCCAAAAGCCAGCAAGTTCCAGAGCAAGACATACCATGCTAATTCTCCAGCAATGCCAGAACATAGGCTCTGAGCATTAAAATACAGGCTGTCCAAAATCACACCAAACCCACAGACACTTCAAAACTCACCACTGGACACTTCATTGTACTCCATAGAGAAGAGATTCAGCTCCACCCACAAGAATACTGATGCAAGCTTCCCTAAGCAGGAAACCTTGACAAGCCACTAGTCCAACCCCACCAACAGGAAGCAACCTCCACGGTAAAGAGGAACCACAAACTTCCAGCATACAGAAAGGCCACTGAAACACAACAATCTAAACAAAATGAAGAGGCAGAGAAATAGTCAGTGGGCAAAGGAACATGATAAATACCCACAAAACCAAACAAAAGAGGATGAGATAGGGAGTCTACGTTAAAAAGAATTCAGAATAATGATACTAAAGATGATCCAAAAATCTTGAAAACAAAATGTAGTTACAGATAAATAGACTAGAAACAAGGGTTGAGAAGATGCAAGAGATGTTTAACAAGGACCTAGAAGAAATAAAAAAGAGTCAATCAATAATGAATAATGCAATAACTGAGATCAAAAGCACTCGGGAGAGAACCAACAGTAGAATAACTGAGGCAGAAGATAGGTTAAGTGGAAGATAGAATGGTGGAAATAAATGAAGCAGAGAGGAAAAAGGAAAAAAAGAATTAAAAGAAATGAGGACATACTCAGAGACTTCTGGGACAATGTTAAACACCCAACATTTGAATCATAGGAGTCCTAGAAGAAGACAAAAGAAAGACCATGAGAAAATGCTTGAGGAGATAATAGTTGAAAACTTCCCCTAAATGAGAAAGGAAATAGTCACCCAAGTCAAAGAAACCTAGAGAGTCCTAAACAGGATAAACCCAAGGTGAAACACCCAAGACACATATTAAACAAATTAATGAAGATTAAACACAAAGGACAAATATTAAAAACAGCAAGGGAAAAACAATAAATAACACACAAGGGGATCCCCATAAGGATAACAGATTATCTTTCTATAGAAACTCTTCAGACCAGAAGGGAATGGCAAGACATATTTAAAGTGATGAAAGAGAAAAACCTACAATCCAGATTACTATACCCAACAAGGATCTCATTCAAATATGAAAGAGAAATCAAAAGCTTTGCAGAGAAGCAAAAGCTGAGAGAATTCAACATCAACAAACCAGCTCTTCAACAAATGCTAAAGGATCTTCTCTAGACAGGAAACACAGAAAAGGAATATAAATTTGAACCCAAAACAACAAAGTAAAAGGCAATGGGATCATACTTATCAATAATTAACTTAAATGTAAATTAGTTGAATGCCTCAACCAAAAGACAAAGACTGGCTGAATGAATATAAAAACAAGACACCTATATATGCTGTCTAGAAGAAACTCGAAGATATTTCATGCAAATGGAGTCCAAAAAAAGAAAAAAAAAAGGCAGGAGTAGCAATACGCATATCAGATAAAATAGTCTTTGAAATAAAGCCTGTGAGAAGAGACAAAGAAAGACACTACATAATGATCAAAGGATCAATCCAAGAAGAAGATATAGCAATTATCAATATATTTGCACCCAACTTATGAGCACCACAATACATAAGGCAAATGCTAACAAGTATGAAAAGGCAAATTAACAGTAAAACAATTGTAGTGGGAGATCTTAATACCCTATTCATACTTATGGGTAGATAAACTAAACAGAAAATTAGCAAGGAAACACAAACTTTAAATGATGCAATGAACCAGTTAGACCTAATTGATATCTATAGGACATTTCACCCCTAAACAATGAATTTCAACTTTTTCTCAAGTGCACACGGAATCTTCTCCAGAATAGATAACATCCTGGGCCATAAATCTAGCCTTGGTAAATTCAAAAAATTTGAAATCATTCCAAGCATCTTTTCTGATCTCAATGCAATAAGATTCGATGTCAACTACAGGAAAAAAAAAAAAAAAACTACTAAAAATAGAAACATATGGGGGCTAAAAAACATGCTTCTGAATAACCAACAAATCACAGAAGAAATAAATAAAGAAATAAAAATATGCATAAAAATGTATGAAAATGAAAACACAAAACCCCCAAAGCTATGGGATTCAGTAAAAGCAGTGCTAATGTGAAGGATCATAGCAATACAAGCTTACCTCAAGAAACAAGAGAAAAATCAAATAAATAACCTAACTCTACACCTAAAGCAACTAGAAAAAGAAGAAATGAAGAACCCCAGGATTAATAGAAAGAAAAAATCATAAGATTTAGGGCAGAAATAAATGAAAAAGAAACAAAGGAGACAATAACAAAAGTCAACAAAGCTAAAAGCTGGTTCTTTGAGAAGATAAATAAAATAGACAAACCATTAGCCAGACTCATCATGAATAAAGAGAGAAGAATCAAATCAACAAAATTAGAAATGAAAATGAAGAAATCACAAAAGGCAACACAAAAATACAAAAGATACTAAAAGACTACTGTCAGCAACTGTCTGCCAATAAAATGGACAACTTGGAAGAAATGGACAAAATCTTAGAAAAGTATAACTTTCAAAAACTGAACCAGGAAGAAATAGAAAATCTTAACAGACCCATCAGAAGCATGGAAAACAAAACTGTAATAAAAAATCAAAAGCCCAGGACCAGATAGCTTCACATGTGAACTCTACAAAAAATTTAGAGAAGAACTAACACCTATCCTACTCAAACTCTTCCAGAAAATTGAAGAGGAAGGTAAACTTCCAAACGTGTTCTATGATGTCACCATCACTCTATTACCAAAACCAGACAAAGATGCCACAAAGAATAATAATAAATAAAGTAAAGTAAACTACAGGCCAATATACTGATGAACATAGATGCAAAAATCCTCAAAAAAATTCTAGAAAGGAGAATCCAACAGAATATTAAAAAGTTAATACATCATGACCAAGTGGGCTTTATCCCAGGGATGCAAGGATTCTTCAATATTTGCAAATCAATCAATCTGATACAACACATTAACAAATTGAAAGGTAAAACCATAAGATTGTCTCAATAGATGCAAAGAAAGCCTTTGATAAAATTCAACATCCATTTATGATAAGAAACCTCCAGAAAGCAGGCATAGAAGGAACATACCTCAACATAATAAAAGCCATATATGATAAACTCAGAGCAGACATTATCCTCAATGGTGAAAAATTAAAAGCATTTTCCCTAAAGTCAGGAACAAGACAAAGGTGCCCACTTTCACCATTACTATTCAACATATTTTTGGAAGCTTTAGCCACAGCAATCAGAGAAGAAAAAGAAATAAAAGGAATCCAGATTGGAAAAGAAGTAAAACTCTCACTGTTTGCAGATGACACTATCCTTTAGATAGAAAACCCTAAAGACACCTGCAGAAAAATACTAGAGCTAATCAATGAATATAGTAAAGTTGCAGGATATGAAATCAACACACAGAAATCCCTTGCATTCATATACACTAACAATGAGAAAACATAAAGAGAAATTAAGGAAACAATACAATTCACCATTGCAATGAAAAGAGCAAAATACTTAGAAATAAACCTACCTAAAGAAACAAAACACCTATATATAGAAAACTATAAAACACTGATGAAAGAAATCAAAGATGACACAGATGGAGAAATATACCATGTTCATGGATCAGAAGAATCAATATAGTGAAAATAAGTATACTACCCAAAGCAATATATAGATTCAATGTAATCCCTATCAAGTTTCAGAGAACTAGAATTAATAATTTCACAATTTCTGTGGAAATACAAAAAAACTTCGAATAGCAAAAGCAATATTGAGAAAGAAGAATGGAACTGGAGGAATCAACTTGCTTGACTTCAGGCTCTACTACAAAGCCACAGTCATCAAGACAGTATGGTACTGGCACAAAGACAGAAATATAGATCAATGGAACAAAATAGAAAGCCCAGAGATAAAACCATGCAGCTATGAACACCTTATCTTTGACAAAGTAGGCAAGAATATACAATGGATAAGACAATTTCTTTAACAATTGGTTCTGGGAAAACTGGTCAACTGCTTGTAAGAGAATGAAACTAGAACACTTTCTAAGACCATACACAAGAATAAACTCAAAATGCATTAAAGATCTAAATGTAAGGCCAGAGACTATAAAACTCCTAGAGGAAAACATAGGCAAAACACTCTTTGACATAAATCACAGCAGGATCTTCTATGACCTATGTCCCAAAGTAATGGAAATACAAGCAAAAATAAACAAATGGGACCGAATTAAACTGAAAAGCTTTTGCACAATGAAGGAAACTATAAACAGGGTGAAAAGACAGCCTTCAGAATGGGAAAAAAATAATAGCAAATGAAGCAACTGACAAAGAATTAATCTCAAAAACATACAAGCAGCTTCTGCAGCCCAATTCCAGAAAAATAAACGACCCAATCAAAAAATGGGCCAAAGAACTAAATAGACATTTCTCCAAAGAAGACATACGGATGGCTAACAAACACATAAAAAGATGCTCAACATCACTCATTATCAGAGAAACACAAATCAAAACCACAGTGAGGTATCATCTCACGCCGGTCAGAATGGCTGCCATTAAAAAGTCTACAAGCAGTTAATGCTGGAGAGGCTGCAGAGAAAAGGGGACACTCTTACATTGTTGGTGGGATTGCAAACTAGTACAGTCACTATGGAGAACAGTGTGGAGATTCCTTAAAAAACTGGAAATAGAACTGCCATACGACCCAGTAATCCCAGTGCTGGGCATACACACCATGGAAACCAGAATTGAAGGAGACACATGTACCTCAATGTTCACCACAACACTATTTAGAATAGCCAGGACATGGACGCAACCTAGACGTCCATTGGCAGATGAATGGATAAGAAAACTGTATTACATATTCATCAAAGAATATTACTTAGCTACTAGAAAGAATGCATTTGAATCAGTTCTAATGAAGTGATTGAAACTGGAGCCTATTGTACAGAGTGAAGTAAGTCAGAAAGAAAAACATGAATACAGTATATTAACACATATATAAGGAATTTAGGAAGATGGAAATGATGACCCTATATGCGAGACAGCAAAAGAGACAAAGATGTAAAGAACAGACTTTTTGACTCTATGGGAGAAGTCGAGGGTGGGATGATTTAAGAGGTAGCACTGACACATGTATGTTACCAAATGTGAAACAGATTGCCAGTCCAGGTTTGATGCATGAGACAGGGTGCTCAGGACCAGTGGACTGGGATAACCCTGAGGGATGGGATGGGGAAAGAGTTGGGAGGGGGGTTCAGAATGGAGAACACATGTACACTCATGACTGATTCATGTTAATGTGTGGCCAAAACCACTACAATAGTATAAAATAATTAGCCTCTGATTAAAATAAATTCATTAATTTAAAAAAAACTTTTGTATGTAGAAAATTTCAAAAGTACAAAAATGATGAAGTAAAATGAGCCTTGTGAATCATCACCCAGCTTTAACAATTACTTATATGTATTTTTAAGTTCAATAATTCAACAGCTATTTGCATGCCAGTACCCTGCATGTGTCTGCTGTTCAGATATAGTAGGGGGCTAAAGACATAGATGATCAACACTGAAATCAGATTGATTATATTCTTTGCAGTCAAAGATGGAGAAGCTCTATACAATCAACAAAAACAAGACCAGGAGCTGACTGTGGCTCAGATCTTTAACTCTTTATTACCAAATTCAGACTTAAACTGAAGAAAGTAGGGAAAACCGCTAGATCATTCAGGTATGACCTAAATCAAATCCCTTATGATTATACAGTGGAAGTGAGAAATAGATTTAAGGGCCTAGATCTGATAGATAGAGTGCCTGATGAACTATGGAATGAGGTTCGTGACATTGTACAGGAGACAGGGATAAAGATCATCACCATGGAAAAGAAATGCAAAAAATCAAAATGGCTATCTGGGGAGGCCTTACGAATAGCTGTGAAAATAAGAGAAGTGAAAAGCAAAGGAGAAAAGGAAAGATATAAGTATCTGAATGCAGTGTTCCAGAGAATAGCAAGAAGAAAGCCTTCCTCAGCGATCAATGCAAAGAAATAGAGGAAAAGAACTGAATAGGAAAGATTAGAGATCTCTTCAAGAGAATTAGAGATACCAAGGGAACATTTCATGCAAAGATGGGCTCGATAATGGACAGAAATGGTATGGACCTAACAGAAGCAGAAGATATTAAGAAGAGGTGGCAAGAATACACAGAAGAACTGAACAAAAAAGATCTTCATGACCCAGATAATCATGATGGTGTGATCACTAATCTAGAGCCAGACATCTTGGAATGTGAAGTCAAGTGGGCCTTAGAAAGCATCACTACGAACAAAGCTAGTGGTGGTGATGGAATTCCAGGTGAGCTATTTCAAATACTGAAAGATGATGCTGTGAAAGTGCTGCACTCAATATGCCAGCAAATTTGGAAAACTCAGCAGTGGCCACAGGACTGGAAAAGGTCAGCTTTCATTCCAATCCCAAAGAAA
>SJYX01002498.1:296993-320894 GCA_006410675.1 Oreotragus oreotragus
TTAAAGCTCAACATTCAGAAAACGAAGATCATGGCATCCGGTCCCATCACTTCATGGGAAATAGATGGGGAAACAGTGGAAACAGTGTCAGACTTTATTTTTTTGGGCTCCAAAATCACTGCAGATGGTGACTGCAGCCATGAAATTAAAAGACGCTTACTCCTTGGAAGAAAAGTTATGACCAACCTGGATAGTATATTCAAAACCAGAGACATTACTTTGGTGACTAAGGTCTGCCTAGTCAAGGCTATGGTTTTTCCTGTGGTCATGTATGGATGTGAGAGTTGGACTGTGAAGAAAGCTGAGCGCCGAAGAATTGATGCTTTTGAACTGTGGTGTTGGAGAAGACTCTTGAGAGTCCCTTGGACTGCAAGGAGATCCAACCAGTCCATTCTGAAGGAGATCAGCCCTGGGATTTCTTTGGAAGGAATGATGCTAAAGCTGAAACTTCAGTACATTGGCCACCTCATGTGAAGAGCTGACTCACTGGAAAAAACTCTGATGCTGGGAGGGATTAGAGGCAGGAGGAGAAGGGGACGACCAAGGATGAGATTGCTGGATGGCATCACGGACTCGATGGACTTGAGTCTGAGTGAACTCCGGGAGATGGTGATGAACAGGGAGACCTGGTGTGCTGTGATTCATGGGGTTGCAAAGAGTCGGACATGACTGAGTGACTGAACTGAACTGACACCCTCACCCTATAGGAATGCAACTTTCTTTGGAGGGTGGTGCCTGGTTTAAGAAAAAAAAACCCTTGGAAAAAATAAGTTTTTTGGTTATCAAAAAGAAAGGATCATAAAATGTCAGCCCAGAAGATGATGTGAAACCCCTAAGACCTTTTTTCATGTAAAGCACCTGATTTTGATAAAGGTCAGGACTGCTGACCCCCGCCTGACTGTATTCATCCTTATATGTAACAAAAGGTATATAAGAAAACCTGAAAAATAAAGAAATGGGATCAGTTCCTGGAAAGACTGACTCCCCCTTGTCGTTCTTTCTTGCTCCCCGTTTTTCTGGCTGAATTCCCATCTGGAGCATGAATGCTATTCCACATAAACCAAGTTATTCAGCCTCTTTTCCTCCACTAATTTTCCTACTACACTATCCGTTTCTAATCTCTCTATATATCTGTAATTAAATATGTATTTTTCCAAGGATGCCAACTCCATCCCCAACTTCAAATTTCCTGCATCCACCAGGGCTGGACCCCGGCACCCTTGGGAAGAAGAGATGAAGGAAGTAATCTCTCAGGTTTAACTGGCCCTAAAACTCTGGGAGATGGTGATGGACAGGGAGGCCTGGCATGCTGCGATTCATGGGGTCGCAAAGAGTCGGACACGACTGAGCGACTGAACTGAACTGAACCCTAAGAAGTAAGGTTGCAGGCAGGATGAAGTTTGGAAGGCAGATACTGGTCTGTTTCCCTACACTCTCTCATCCCAACTGACACAGAGACTCAGAATGTCAGAGGCAAGGACCATGGAGTCCGCTTTCTCATGTTTCAGAGGTCAGATAAAGGAAGAAATTTGCCCATGTCACACAGTAAGTTAGTGGCAGAGCTGGAGCTAGAGTCCAGAACTTCTGGCTCCAAGTGTAGTGTTCTCTCCATATTATGAAGCTGCACTAGCAGCTCAAGAGAAGACAGAGAGAGTGCCCCATTAGCTCTCAAGGGAGTCTGGCTGAGATTCCATGGCTTCATCAGAAGAAGGGAGATAAAACTGGATCACTCCAGCATCCCCAAACTCTCATCTTAGCAAGTTTCGCTTATAATCACTAACTTCACAGTCTGGGTACTGTTTGTAAATAACTTCCTAGAACATTTTGTGATCTCCTGCTTTACTTCTTCTTTTTTTTTTTTTTGATCTGTTTCTTTCACTCTAAACTTTTTTTCATAATTTATCTTAATTAGAAGCTAATTACTTTACAATATTGTGATGATTTTTGCCATACATTGACATGAATCAGCCACAGGTGTGCCATCTCTGACTGTCTACAACTATTGATGAGGTTTTTTTCTCTGTCTCTCTCTCTCATTTTGAGCTCAGCTTTCCAGAATACCCCTGCTAAATAGCCCCAAGAGTGCTGAAATTCTCATGTTGACTTCACCCTTCACTCAGGTCCTACTAAACCCTGAAGCTTGGGATAGATAGCTTGCCTTGAAATCTCCCATTATTTCTCTTAGCCCAAGTTCCCATTAAGGATCCCCCACCACAAGAAAGGCTCTGCCCTTTTCTCTCCTTGATCATACCACCCAGTCAGAGATGAGGGGAGACAAGGGTCTGGAGATAAGGAGCTGTGGACAGGGCTGTGGCCCTCAATCAAGTAACAAGAAGCAGCCTACTCTGGCTTCCTTGCCCAAAGATGACTCACATCTGAACCCTGAGAAAGAAAAGGAGGTGGGATAGAACAGATTCCAGGGTCAAGAGAGACTCCTATGTGGGAGATGGATATGTCTCCTAACTTAACAACTACTGTTCAAGTTCCTTTCTGCTTCCCAGGAAAGGTTTTCTTAGAACATTGAACTATCCAACTCCTTGTATGAAAGAGAGATGAGCAAATCTCACCAAGGGTGAGTAGGTAGCTAAGCCCAGATTGAAATATGACCTCTACCCTATAACATAATGGTGTAAACATAAAACAGTCCTTCCAAGGCATATATAGATGAGTGTCTTCCTCGGGATCCCCAGGGAGCATGCCTCAAGCAGCCACGAGGTACCTTATCTTGATGAACACCATAGAATACTAAAAAGGAGGGAGGAGCTCTTCAGTTTCAGGGTGGCAGGGTTTTGAGACCCTACAGTTGAACATTGGAATTTTCTTAGAAAAACCAAGTTAGGCATTTAGGGAGATCAGCATCCCTACATGTGTAGAATTAGACTATGGATGTAGGCATTATATATTGGGAACTAATATTTGGGTGGCATGCACAGGGAGAGCTGTATAGGTTGTCAAAATACTGAAAAACATCTGTACTGTCTGGTATCACCCTTCACTCTCACTACATCACCATGAACCCTCCCTTGGGACAACAACTCCCTCAGACCTCTTAATGAAATTCAGCAACCAAAAGGTAAATTCTTTGCATACAAAGGGCCTCTGAGAGTATTCTAGTACTAAGGCCACTAAAGTTTGAGTCTGGTCAGAGTCCCTGACAGCTGTTAATTATTTTAAATATGATCTCTAATTATCTCCATTTACTCTGGAGAGAAACAGAGATTCAGAGGGTGAAATGACTTGGCCAAGGTCACACAGCTAGTGTTATGGGCTGAGTTGCATTCCCTCAAAATTCATATTTGAAACCTTAACCCCTAGTACCTCAGAATGTGAGAGTATTTGAAGAGATGATTAAGTTAAAATTAGGCCTTTAGGGTGGGTCCTAGTCTGATCTGATTGGTGTCCTTATAAGAGGAGATTTGGACACAGAGACACCTGGGATGCATGTGCACAAAGACCATGTGAGGACACAAAAAGAATGTGGCCACCTGCAAGCCAAAGAAAGAGATCTCAGAAGAAACTAAACCTTTCAACACCTCAATATTGGACTTGTGGCCTCCAGAACTATGAGAAAACAAATAATTGTTTAAGCCACCTAGCCTGTGGTGTTTTGTTAATGGCTACCCTAGAAAACTAATACAACTAGGATAGAGCAGAGCCAGGAATTCACCATCCACTCCCTCGCTCAGGCTATTTGCTTCTAAAACCCCAGTTATGAGCAGCTCTTGCTTCCTCTGCTCACATAATAAACTCTTAAGATAGCGCAATGAGAGAAAGGGATTTGGGACAGTGTCAAGAGATATGACTCCTCAGAAGTCACTGTTCTGACAGGAGCAATTTAAGAGCCATGCCTTGTATCACAGTAAGTATTCATGGAATGTGTGTGGAACTAAATGAGGGTGTCCTTTGGCACAGGGCCTGAGAGAAGAAATAACAGATTTTTTAAACCTAGAGTGCTCAAATCCCAGAGAATGGTGCTGCAAGAATTCAAAGGAAGGTTTTCACTGAACAGTATAAACTAAGGGGTATAAGTGGGGCTGCCCAAGTAACCTCCCATTAATTCACTCTCCACACCCACACAACTCACATAAAGTTCAGTTTCTCTGTACACCAGTACCAAATAAAATCTCGCAGACAGAGTTTTGGTCAAAGTAGAAAAAGATAGCTTTATTACTTTGTCAGGCAAAAGGGGTCACAGCAGGCTAATGCCTTCAAAGCAATGTATCCCAATTTTGGAAAGATAGTGAAAAGTTTTACAGAAATTGTTCAAATGGGTGAAATGATCTTGTGGATATTCTTCTGTTGGGTTGATGGTAAGGCAAGTAGGAATCAACATCATCAACTTTCAGGTCCAGCTGGTCTGGGGTCTACATGCTTGTAGGCAGCACACCATCATTAATCTTTGTTAACTTCTCCCAACTGGAAAACACTAGGAAAAGGCAAAAAGATATGACATCAGATAATAAGCCCTCCAGGTAGGAGAGTGTCCAATATACTACTTGGAAAGAGTGGAGAGATAGCTCCAGAAAGAATGAAAAGCCTGGGCCAAAGTAGAAACTGCACTCAGTTGTGGATGTGTTTGGTGGTGAAAGTAAAGTCCAATGCTATAAAGAACAATACTGTATATGAACCTGAATGCTAGGTCCACGAATCGAGGTAAATTGGACATTGTCAAGCAGGAGATGGCAAGAGTAAACATTGACAACTTAGGAATCAGTGAACTAAAATGGATGGGGATGGGCAAATTTAATTCAAATGACCATTATATCTGCTACTGTGGGCAAGAATTCCTTAGAAGAAATGGAGTAACCCTCATAGTTAAAAAAAAGAGTACAAAATGCAGTACTTGGGTGCAATCTTAGAAACAACAGAATGATTTTCCAAGGAAAGCCATTCAAAATCACAGTAATCCAAGTCTATGCCCCAACCAACAGTGCCAAAGAAGCTAAAGTTGAATGGTTCTACAAAGACCTACAAGATCTTCTAGAACTACCACCAAAAAAAAAAAAAAAGATGTCCATTTCATCATAGGGTACTGGAATGCAAAAGTAGGAAGTCAAACTTGACTGTATTCAGTCAAGTTTTACCTTGGAGTACAAAATGAATCAGGACAAAGGTTAACAGAGTTTTTCTAAGAGAATACACTGGTCATAGCAAACATCCTCTTCCAACAACACAAAAGACAACTCCACATCATCACCAGATGGTCAATGCCAAAATCAGATTGCGTATATTCTTTGCAGTCAAAGATGGAGAAGCTCTATACAGTCAGCAAACAAGACCAGGAGCTGACTGTGGCTCAGATCATCAGCTCCTTACTGAAAAATTCAGGCTTAAATTGAAGAAAGTAGAGAAAACCACTAGGCCATTCAGGTATGACTATGGAGATGATGAATAAATTCAAGGAATTAGATCCAGTAGACAGAGTACCTAAAGAACTATAGATGGAGGGTGCAACATTGTACAAGAAGTGGTGACCAAACCCATCTCAAAGAAAAAGAAATGCAAGAAAGCAAAGTGGTTCTCTGAAGAGGCCTTACAAATAGCTGAGAAAAGAAGAGACTCAAAAGGCAAAGAAGAAAGGGAAAGATATATCCAACTGAATACAGTTGGATAGAGTTTGCCTAGAGTTTGGATACAGTTTGCCTAGAGTTCCAAAGAATAGCAAGGAGAGATAAAGCCTTCTTAAGTGAACAATACAAATAAATAGAGGAAAACAATAGAATGGGAAAGACTAGAGATCTCTTCAAGAAGATTGGAGATACAAAGGGAACATTTCATGCAAAAATGGGTACAATAAAGGACAAAAATGGCAAGGACCTAACAGAAGCAGAAGAGATTAAGAAGAGGTGGCAAAAATACACATAACATGATGGTGTGTTCACTCACCTAGAGCCAGAAATCCTGGAGTGTAAAGTCAACTGGGCCTTAGCAAGCATTTCTGCAAGCAAGGCTAGTGGAGGTGATAGAATTCCAGCTGAGCTATTTCAAATCTTGAAAGATGATGCTGTGAAAGTGCTGCACTCAATATGTCAGCAAATGTGGAAAACTCAGCAGTGGCCAAAGGACTGGAAAAGGTCAGTTTTCATTCCAGTCCCAAAGAAAGGCAGTGCCAAAGAATGCTCAAAGTACTGTACAACTATGCTCATTTCACAAGTTAGCAAAGTAATGCTCAAAATCCTTCAAGCTAGGTTTCAACATTATGTGAACTGAGAACCTCCAGATGTACAAGCTGGGTTTAGAAAAGGCAGAGGAACCAGAGATCAAATTGCCAACATCTGTGTTGCATCATAGAAAAAATTAAGGGAGTTCCAGAAAAGCATCTACTTCTGCTTCATTGACTAGCTAAAGCCAAGAGATAGGAGTACTAGACCACCTTATCTGTCTCCTGGAAAACCTGTATTCATGTCAAGAAGGAACAGTTAGAACTGGACATGGAACAATGGACTGGTTCCAAATTATGAAAGGAGTACATCAAGGCTGTATATTATTACCCTGCTTATTTAGTTTTTATGCAGAGTACATCATGAGAAACACTGGGCTGGATGGAGTACAAGCTGGAATCAAGATGGCCGGGAGAAATATGAACAACCTCAGATATGCAGATTATACCTCCTTAATGGCAGAAAGTAAGGCAAAACTAAAGATCCTCTTGATGAAGGTGAGAGAGGAAAGTGAAAAAGTTGACTTATAACTCAACATTCAAAAAACTAAGATCATGGAATCAGGTCCCATCACTTCCAGGCAAGTAGATGGGTGGAAAGTAGAAACAGTGACAGATTTTTTTTTTAATTTTATTTTTTTACTTAGGCCCCAAAATCACTGCAGACGGTGACTGCAGGCAAGAAATTAAAAGACACCTGATCCTTGGAAGAAAATCTATGACAAACCTAGACAGCATATTAAAAAACAGAGAGTGCTCTTTGTCAACAAATGTCCATAGAGTCAATAGTATGTTTTTTCCAGTAGTCATGTGAGAGTTGGATCATATACAGGGCTGAGTGCTGAAGAATTAATTGTAGTGCTGGAGAAGAATCATATGAGTCCCTTGGATAGCAAGGAGACCAAATCAGTCAATTCTAAAGGGAATCAATTCTGAATATTCATTGGAAGGACTGATGCTGAAGCTGAAGCTCCAATAATTTGGCCCCCTGATGGGAAGAGCAGATTAATTGGAAAAGACCTTGATGCTGAGAAAGATTGAGGGCAGGAGGTGAAGGGGGTGATAGAAGATGAGATGGCTGGATGGCATCACTGACTCAATGGACACGAGTTTGAGCAAACTCTGGGAGATAGTGATGGACAGGGAAGCCTGCTATGCTACAGCCCACAAGGTCACAAAGAGTTGGACAGGACTTATCAACTAAACAACAGCAACTCCCCTGGAGGGTATCTGCAAAATAGCTTAAATATATTGTTGTGTGTATCTGCTGATGGGGAATAGGACCTTGCCCCAAGGCTGCTCTTGACTGTTTCTCCTTTTACATACCCTCCCTTCCATAATTAACAGCTGCTTGAATCTGCCCATTGGAATTCAGGGGAGGTCATGGAGGCTTAACGAAAGCTATTTTTTATAATCAAAGAAATGGGGGTTACAGAAAGATTTTATGTTCAGGAGTCCCATGGTGCCCTCCACAGTATCAACATGTTTTCTCCTTCACTGCATTCCTGCACATACTCACCTCAAACTCTTACATGCACTCTCGCTCACATATTGATGTACTCAAAGCATACATGATCTCCCATGGCACATCTAGTCCACTCTTCAATACATATTCCTCCAAGTCTTGCTCCCAACACTTTGATACAAATGCTTTCCCTCAGACACCACAATCTCCATCCATTCACGTATATTCCACATACAAACATATCCACTACTGCTGCTGCTTCTTCTAAGTCACTTCAGTCGTGCTGACTCTGTGAGACCCCATGGACTGCAGCCCACCAGGCTCCCCCATCCCTGAGATTCTCCAGGCAAGAACACTGGAGTGGGTTGCCATTTCCTTCTCCAATGTATGAAAGTGAAAAGTGAAAGTGAAGTCACTCAGTTGTGTCAGACTCTGCGACCCCATGGACTGCAGCCTACCAGGCTCCTCCATCCACAGGATTTTCCAGGCAAGAGTACTGAATTGGGGTGCCATTGCCTTTTCCAATATCCACTACAGACTCCTATAATTTCACTAGCCCATGAAAAGTGGGTGAATGTTCTATATTGACTTCAATCTTTTCCTTATCATTTGATTTTTTTTCTAGTGAACATGTATTTCTTCTATAATTAAAAATATATGGCATAGTAAAAGTAGCTCAAAATAATTTAAACTCTTAGAGTAGCATTTCAGGACCTGTAAGATATGGCACCCACCTAGATTTTAAAATCTGTACACAAAAACTCCAAGTCTATATCCCTCACATATATATTTTTTATCTTACTTGATCCTAACAACACCCTCTGGATACAGGCAGAGCAGGAATCATTTTCCCCAAGATCAATTTCAAACTCCCTGATCCTGGAACTTCTCTGATGGCTCAGTGGAAAGGAGAAACAATTTCAATCCCTTATCTGGTAGGATCCCACGTGCCATGGAGCAACTAAGCCCCTGTGCTTAGAGCTCAGAAGCTGCAACTACTGAGCCCATGTATTGCAACTATTGAAGCCTGTGTGCCCTAGAGCTCGTGCTCCACAACAAGAGAAGCAACTGCAATGAGAAACCCATGCACCACTAATGGTTAGTAGCTCCTACTCATGGCAACTAGAGAAAAAACCCATGAAAAAATGAAGACCTAATGCAGCCAAAAATAAATAAATAATCAAACTCCTTGATCATATTGAAACAGGAGGGAAGCAGGCAGGGCACAATATTTAAAAGAGTGATAATAGCCATTGGACATGACAAAGATTTCTTAGAACCAACTGGGCCCAAGATGGAAGAAGATTTGACTTCCAGAAGACCTTGAGCCTCATCATATGCTCAGTGTAATACATTAGTGGGCTTCCCTCGTGGCTCAGACAGTAAAGAACTCACCTGCAATGCGGAAGACCTGGGTCAGATCCCTGGATTTGGAAGATCTCCTGGAGGAGAGTATGGCAACCCTCTCCAGTATTCTTGCCTGGAGAATCCCCATGGATAGAGGAGCCTGGTGGGCTACAGTCCATGGGGTTGCAAAAGGTCGGAGATGACTGAGCAACTAAGCACAGCACAATACATTAGTACACTAAATGACACCCACCAGCACCTTGACACCTCTGAGGCCAACCATAAAAAGCCAAAAAGTAGGTGGTTGCACAATTCCTGGAAATTTTCACCCTTTCCCCCAAAAAGGATAAAAATAATAATTCTGCTCATTAGCCTATGAAATTCATTTCAGTTCAGTTCAGTCACTCAGTCGTGTCCATCTCTTTGCAACCCCAAGAATCACAGCACGCTAGGCCTCCCTGTCCATCACCAGGTCCCAGGGTTCACTCAGACTCATGTCCATCGAGTCAGTGATGCCATCCAGCCATCTCGTCCTCGGTCGTCCCCTTCTCCTCCTGCCCCCAATCCTTCCCAGCATCAGCGTCTTTTCAAGTGAGTCAACTCTTCGCATGAGGTGGCCAAAGTACTGGAGTTTCAGCTTTAGCCTCATTCCTTCCAAAGAAATCCCAGGGCTGATCTCTTTCAGAATGGACTGATTGGATCTCCCTGCAGTCCAAGGGACTCTCAATAGCCTTCTCCAACACCACAGTTCAAAAGCATCAATTCTTCAGCGCTCAGCCTTCTTCACAGTCCAACTCTCACATCCATACATGACCACAGGAAAAACCATAGCCTTGACTAGACGGACTTTAGTCGGCAAAGTAATGTCTGAAAATACTCAGCCCATAAACACTAACCACACCATACTGAGAAGCCCTCTCTTTCTCTTTCTTTCTCTCTCATGTGCTCATGCACACATACCCCTTCAGAGATACCCCATGCTCTGTCTGTGGAATGTGTCTCTTAAGCTCTCACTTGCCTTCTGAGAAGGCCCACACTCTCTCTGGGAAGTGTGCTGTTTTCTAAGTAAATCTACTTCTTACCTATCACTTCATCTCCAAATTATTTCTAGATGAAGCAAGTACCTTAAATTCACCTACAGCACTATGATTCCAAATCTCTATCCACTTCTCCTCCTTCACCATGCTTTCTCACTACTTATTCTTTAATTTGTGGAATTTAGTTATCAATTTTACCCATTATTTAAGGTCTACTTAAAATACCACTTCTTTCATGAAACCTCTGATTTTCAGACACAGAACTGATCTTTCTGGGTTTTTGTTTTGTTCTGTTTTTTGGCATTCCTTTGGCCTCTCTTATGGCACTTATATTCTATCTTGAATTCTAGTTATGTAGGAAGCAAGGCCCAATTAATGAAACAAGGTCATTAAGCAAGGTTGAATGACTTCCCAAGAACACATTGTTAATAAGAGGCAAAGGCTTAGGTGGAAAGGGTACTTATCTCATTGAGGGCAGGGATTCCATTTGATCCTTTTATTTTCTTAGTGCTCAGCACAAAATCTGGCACATATAATGGGCTCAGCATATGCTTTTTGACAGAATGAAAAAGAAAGAGAGAGAGAGGTTTAAGAGGATATGAAAACTTATTTCTGGACTGAGCTTGACATTAGGCCTCTGTGCCTGTTTCTCTAACATTATGTCAGGCTCCAGGGAGAGAACTGGCAAACAGAAGAACACTTGGCAAAGGATCATGAACAAGACCACACCAAGGAATCCCCATTATAATAAAATTCATCAAGTCAAGGAGAAGGAGGCAGAGAAGCAAAGTGGAGGAGATTCTGAAAGAAGTGAAAGGGCCCAGAAGGGCCTGAGAATGATGAAAAAACAGAAAGAAATCTGAAGTGCAAAGACAGCCAAGAAACAGGCCAGGATAGGGAAAGGGGGATCAAATGTAGGGAAGGGCAAAGGCTCAGTTAGATTCACATTAGAGCTTAAGTGTTCCATGACAGGCTTGAAAAGGAGGGCATCAGCCAAGGTACACTGTGGCACTCAAGGGAGTGTAGATCTCAACGTTTTCAGTCACTCAAAGTGAGGGGAAAGAGAATCAGAGCTAGGACAAAAGAGTGAACTTTCCAGTGTCTTCAGTTCAGTTCAGTTCAGTTCAGTCGCTCAGTCGTGTCTGAATCTTTGCGACCCCATGAATCACAGCACTCCAGGCTTCCCTGTTCATCACCATCTCCCAGAGTTCACTCAGACTCACATCCATCGAGTCCATGATGCTATCCAGCCATCTCATCCTCGGTCGTCCCCTTCTCTTCCTGCCCCCAATCCCTCCCAGCATCAGAGTCTTTTCCAATGAGTCAACTCTTCGCATGAGGTGGCCAAAGTACTGGAGTTTCAGCTTTAGCATTATTCCTTCCAAAGAAATCCCAGGGTTGATCTCCTTCAGAATGGACTGGCTGGATCTCCTTGCAGTCCAAGGGACTCTCAAGAGTCTTCTCCAACACCACAGTTCAAAAGCATCAATTCTTCAGTGCTCAGCCTTCTTCACAGTCCAACTCTCACATCCATACATGACCACAGGAAAAACCATAGCCTTGACTAGATGGACTTTAGTCGGCAAAGTAACGTCTCTGCTTTTGAATATACTATCTAGGTTGGTCATAACTTTTCTTCCAAGGAGTAAGGGTCTTTTAATTTCATGGCTGCAATCACTGTCTGCAGTGATTTTGGAGCCCAAAAATACACCACAGTTCAAAAGCATCAATTCTTCAGTGCTCAGCATTCTTTATAGTCCAGCTCTCACATCCATATATGACTACTGCTGCTGCTGCTGAAAAAACCATATCCTTGACTAGACGGATCTTTGTTGGCAAAGTAATGTCTCTGCTTTTTAATATGCTATTTAGGTTGATCATAATTCTCCTTCCAAGAAGTAAGCATCTTTTAATTTCATAGAATGATTAATCAGGAGCAACTAGCTCACTTTGGGACAAATTTCATGGCGTTCATTTATTTAGCAAGTATTTCTGGGGAATTTCCCCAGTGGTCTAGTGGTTAAGGCTCTGCAATTCCGCTGCAAGGGGCATGGGTTTGATTCCTGCTTTAGGAACTAAAGCAAAAATGGATCCCACATGCCCCATGGTGCCACCAAAAAAGAAAGAGAGAGAGAGAAATCTAAATTTTTAAAAACAAATATTTCTGAGAACTCACTGTTTGTCTAAACATTCAGTACATTTGCTCACAGGGATGAACATGGTGTATTTGGGCCCCGACGTCATAATGAAACACACCCAACAAAAGTTAATGTTTTCCTGGAGGCATTTTGGGTCTCTGCCATCCAGCCTTCCCTGTTGGTTCCTCCCTTTCTGCCCTGCTAAACCTCTTCCTTTCACATTTCAACAAATGAACTTGAAATACAGTCTATATATGTTAGGAAAAGGACAAATTCCCATGCTTTGAAACTATAGATCCATTATCTCTAATCTTATTCAATAATACTTCCTCCTTAAGTGAAGAGCTAAAAAGCCTCTTGATGAAAGTGAAAGAGGAGAGTGAAAAAGTTGGCTTAAAGCTCAATCAACACCACAGTTCAAAAGCATCAATTCTTCAGTGCTCAGCCTTCTTCACAGTCCAACTCTCACATCCATACATGACCACAGGAAAAACCATAGCCTTGACTAGATGGACTTTAGTCGGCAAAGTAACGTCTCTGCTTTTGAATATACTATCTAGGTTGGTCATAACTTTTCTTCCAAGGAGTAAGCGTCTTCTAATTTCATGGCTGCAGTCACCATCTGCAGTGATTTTGGAGCCCAGAAAAATAAAGTCTGACACTGTTTCCCCTGTTTCCCCATCTATTTCCCATGAAGTGATGGGACCGGATGCCATGATCTTCGTTTTCTGAATGTTGAGCTTTAAGCCAACTTTTTCGCTCTCCTCCTTCACTTTCATCAAGAGGCTTTTTAGCTCCTCTTCACTTTCTGCCATAATGGTGGTGTCATCTGCATATCTGAGGTTATTGATATTTCTCCCGGCAATCTTGATTCCAGCCTGTGTTTCTTCCAGTCCAGCGTTTCTCATGGTGTACTCTGCATATAAGTTAAATAAGCAGAGTGACAATATACAACCTTGACGTACTCCTTTTCCTATTTGGAACCAGTCTGTTGTTCCATGTCCAGGTCTAACTGTTGCTTCCTGACCTGCATACAGATTTCTCAAGAGGCAGGTTAGGTGGTCTGGTATTCCCATCTCTTTCAGAATTTTCCACAGTTTATTGTGATCCACATAGTCAAAGGCCTTGGCATAGTCAATAAAGCAGAAATAGATTTTTTCCGGAACTCTCTTATTTTTTCCATGATCCAGCAGATGTTGGCAATTTGATCTCTAGTTCCTCTGCCTTTTCTAAAACCAGCTTGACCATCAGGGAGGCGGCCCGGAGGAGACACCCAGTGTCTTAGGCCCTGGCCCAATGCAAACAACTCAGGCCTGTCTGGTACCGTGCAGCAGCTGGAGCCAAGAGGTAACTAGCAAAGGCACAGAGGACATTTAACCCAAATAATGAAAGGCTTGAGACAGGCTCGGAGGACATGGTCAACTCTCAATTATTTTTGTTCTAACAATCAGTGGATTATTTCAGAAAGTTTTTGTTGTTTGTTTTTAATTCAAACGTAGTTTTAATCATTCTACACCCCATCTTCTTCTTCCTCCTATCATCTATGCCAGGTAGCTAACATCCCTGGAGAGTCTAATTGTGACTCCTTTTGGATCAGGGAGCCCTTGTCAGGTCTGAATAGGCACCAGGGTTCTCAGAGAAGAAGCCTTGGAGCACCTGACCCAAGGCCTGCATATCTACTTATCAAGAATCTGACAGGGAAATAAGATGAATGAGCCAGGTAATGGCTGGGACCTAAGGCTCTGAGTAGAGTAACCCTAGGTATGGGGTGGGATAAGAGAACAGAAAGAAAAGGGAAGGGAATGCTAAGTTATCGAGTTCCTATCAGATGCCAGACATACATTTTCTATTTTCAAGTTTTCCTCACAAACCACCCTAAAAGTCAGTGTGTATTAACCCCATTTTACAGACAAAGAAATTGAGACTTAGAAGAGGAAGTAATTTCAGCCAAGGTAATATAGCATTTAAATGGGAATTGAATTCTAAGCCCAAGTTTCTCTGAGTTTCAAGTTAATGTTCTTGTCAGTATATTTGCTGTCTCTGAAAAGACTTTGAAATTAAAGAGAAATCTCTCTTCAATCAATTCACCAGCCAGTTTCTATTATTTCTTTTTTTTCTCCTTATTTCCCCAACCTTAAAATTTTCCATCTACTTTTTTCCCCCTTCTTGCCTACCTTCCATCTGTCTTCTTTCTTCTCTTATTTTACATTTACATTCATTTCTTACTATGGCCAAGACTGCTATAAGAACTCTGGAGATCAAGCAATTCATATACCCTGTTCTCCAGAAGTTCCTAGTGTAGTGCCCACAGATATATTTCCACATGTTCAAAGAATCACATGAGATAGAAATATATATCAGCATAGCATAGTGAAAAGAGAATGTGAGATGGAAATCTGTAAACTGGGGTCTCTGTCCCAGCTTTATTACTTACATTATGACCTTGGAAAAATCATATAACTCTCTTCAACTTATCTAGAAATCCTTATCTAGAAAATAAAACAGTCTTTATGATTCAGAAGGGGGCTGTAAAATAACAGACGTCGAAGTCCTTTGTAATCCATGTAGTTCTATCAAGTTATAAGGCCTGGCTTTATATATATACATATGTGTATATATATACGAAAATATTTCTTTCCTGCTCTTCCTTTCTTCCTAACCTTCCTCGATACAAAAAAGACTTAGGACAGCCATTCACATAACACATTAAGTGGCCTTACTCAACATACTATACATATATAGATAAACACATGAAGACATTGTGCACACAGCATTTATACACGTGTTAATACTCATATAAACATACATACCTACTTATATACTCACCACTCCTGCTTATGTGTTCCACCTCTCACAATGTTAATAGATATTTGCATTTATTCTGCATATTTATTGTTATCCTTCACTCTACTTGACAAGTCACCTCCTGCCAAGCAGAGAACATGATAATTGAATCATCCTACCTCAGTTTTTAATGAGCTGTCTCCACTAAGTGTTAAATTTTTTAAGTTAATTAATTTATTTTAATTGGAAAATAATTACTTGACAATACTGTGATGGATTTTTGCCATACATCACATGAATCAGCCACAGGTATACATATGTGTCCCCGCATCCTGAAACCCTTCCTAAACCCCTCCCTACCCCATCCCTCTGGGTTGTCCCAGAACATCAGCTTTTGGTGTCCCATTTCATGCATTGAACTCACACTGGTCATCTATTTTACATATGGTAATGTACATGTTTTAGTGCTATTCTCTCGAATTGTCTCACTCTCATTTTTTCCCATTGAGTACAACTAAGTGTTAAATTAAGGCTACACGTTTCCCTGAATTTCTTACTAGAATCCTAATACCAGATACTCCCCATTATTGTCTTGTTCCTCCCTACTCCAGGCACAAAGGAGAAAAGCACCACCTAGGGTTCATTAAGCCTATACTTAAGCATAGGACTGAAGTGTGAAAGAATTTCACTCTAAAATGGAACCAGAACATATGAAATGGAGAATCTCATGCATGTGCCCTGAGAAGAACAGATTTAAGAATGAGGAGACCAATTCCCTACAAATGCATGATTTACAGAAAACTGATTCTAGTCTCCTGACCAGTGAACATCTATCAAGAATCTCTCACCCTCCTTAAGCCAATGAATTTAACTGCTTTGACTCTGGCTGGACTTCTCTCTCTTTGCACTTCTTGCCCATAAATGCAGCCCAGCCCAAACTCTCAATGGTCTCATGTGTAGCTTGCTAGAGTACGCATTTATCAAATTGATTCCTTTGCTATTCCTGAGTAAATTCTATTTTATGTAATTCAAGGTTTACCTCTTTATTTGGGTTGACAGAAGCAACTTCTAAAATCTTTTCCATTTCTTCTTCTACCTCACTCACCATCAAAAAAGGCCTCAGAAACTTTCATAGTTGCATTTCCATGAAACTGGGCCTTGCAGAGCCTCAGTCATGGGAAACAGGATAATCTGTCGCTAACTCTGTGAGTGTATTCGACAGACAGCCAGAGCAAAGCCCAAAATCTACAGGGCTCTGAATCTTAGAAAAAACTGGTCAGTCATTCACCCAATCAACCATTCTGAACCGTGCCTCATTTCTTTAGTTATGTAGCAAGTTTTAACCAGTCATTCCTACCCAAGGTCAGGTCAGTTAGCTAATTAGAGAGTTATTTTATTTGGAGAGATTGTTAGGTGGTTAGTCAACTAGTCAATGTTGATTGCTTGGTTTATGGGTGAATTAGTTAGGCTAATGAATCAGATGTTAGCACCAGTCATTTAATTGAACATTAGATTCCAACTCATTGAAGGGTAGCACTTTCAATACACCATCCCAAACTATGCCTCTTTGGCAATAAAAATTATCTTGAGAGGGGGTGGTCACAAGATGACAGAGGAATAGGATCGGGAGACCACTTTCTCCCCCACACATTCATCAAAAGATCATTTGGATGCTGAGCAACTTCCACAAAACAACTTCTGAACGCTGGCAGAGGACACAAGGCACCCAGAAAGGCAGCCCAATCTCTTCAAAAGGAGGTAGGACAAAATATAAATAAGAAAAACAGTGATAAAAGATTTAGAGATGGAGACCTGTCCTGGGGAGGGAGTTGAGAAGGAGAAGTTTCCACACGGTAGAAAACCCTCTCATAGGTCTATCTGTGGCGAGTTTTGGAATCAGAGTGAGCAACATAGCCAGGAGGGAAAAAAACAAACAAACAAACACAGAATATGCGTCTAACAACAAATATAAGCAGAGATAGAGAAATGGCCCAGACGCTGGCATCCACCACCAGGGAGTGGGGGCTGGGCAGAGTGGTAAGGACTGCATCATCAGTCTTTAGGCTAAGGATCGAGCCTGAATGCCCTGAGGACAATACGGGGGAGCTAATGTGAGACAGCAACCCAAACCGTGGCATTGCCAGAGAGACAAAAGGGAAAAAAAAAAAAAAAAGAAGTCCTTTCCTGCAAAAGGCTCCAAAGCCACACAGTGACCCCTGGTGCAACTACAGAACACAGAATTGAGGGAATACCAAAGGAGGGCAAGCCGGCTGCCATATGGGCCCTCCTTTCCCAGAGGCAGAAAGGCAGGTGTGCAACAGCCAGAGCTGGAAGGTAAGGGGCTGTTGCAATCTCAGCCCCAGAGACTGCATCTTACACCAAACTGTGAGCAGGTTTCCAGTTGCTAACCAGGTCTTCCTGGGATTCTGGATGGTTGACGTCTGCCAGGAGTGTCACAGCCTGAGATTAGCTCCCCAGAGGAGACACATAGCATACCTGGGACTGTGCTCTCACAGCGCACCCGTGAAACCAAGTGACCTGGACCGGGGAGGCTATTAAGATGCATGACCCACCTTGGACGGTGCACTTGCCAAGCACCTGGTTGCCTGAGCTGCTCGGAACTGGAAAGGACACAAAATGCACAGCCCATTTGGGTCTGTGCCCTTGTGTTGCACCTGAGAACCTGAGTGGCTTAGACTTGGGAAGTCCACAAAAGGTAAGGTGCACTTGGAACAGTGCCCTTGCAGAGTAGTCTGTAGCCCGAGCAGTGTAGACCCAGGAAGGAAACATCACCTTGGGCTGTGGCAAACCCAGTGTGGCCCATCCACTGTGAGCACTCCCCACACACCCAAGAGGTATTTGTTTGCAGTGTCCATCCCCCTCCACAACACAAATGAACAAGTGAACCCAAATAAGTGGCCACATCGCCCCCTTATGTCAGGGTAGCAATTAGACACTGAAGAGACTTGCAAACAGAGGAAGCCAAAATAAACAAATAAGGGGGAACTGTTCTGGAAGTTACAGGGGCAACAAATTAAAACCCTGCCTTTAATACTGGAGATTGTATTTGAGGGGCAACTATAGACCTTGAGCAGAGAAGGCAATGGCACCCCACTCCAGTACTCTTGCCTGGAAAATCCCATGGATGGAGGAGCCTGGTTGGCTGCAGTCCATGGGGTCGCTAACAGTTGGACACAACTGAGTGCCTTCACTTTCACTTTTCACTTTCATGCATTGGAGAAGGAAATGGCAACCCACTCCACTGTTCTTGCCTGGAGAATCCCAGGGACGCGGGAGCCTGGTGGGCTGCCATCTATGGGGTCACACAGAGTCGAACAAGACTGAAGCGATTTAGCAGCAGTAGCAGCAGCATAGACATTGAGAACAAGTACTGACACAGAACTGATCCCACACTGCCCACAACAGCTCCAGAGAAATCCCTAGATATATTTTTACTATTATCACTTTTAAATTTTTTAAAATAGTTCTTTATTACTACTTTACTTTCTGTTTTTAAATTTATTTTTTATTGAAGGATAATTGCTTTACAGAATTTTCTGTCAAACCTCAACATGAATCAGACATGGCTATACATATACCACCTCCCTTTCAAAACTCTCTCCAATCTCCCTCCCCATCCCATCCCTCTAGGTTGATACAGAGGCCCTGTTTGAGTTTCCTGAGCCATACAGCAAATTCTTATTGGCTATCTATTTTACATACGGTAATGTAAGTTTCTATGTTTCTCTGTCCATACATCTCAACCTCTCTGCCTCCTCCCCATGTCCATAAGTATATTCTCTATGTCTGCTTCTCCACTGTTGCCCTGTAAATAAATTCTTCAGTGCCAGTTTGCGAGATTACGTATATATGTGTTCAGTTCAGTTCTATATAGTTCAGTCACTCAGTCGTGTCCAACTTTTTGTGACCCCATGAATTGCAGCACACCAGGCCTCCCTGTCCATCACCAACTCCCAGAGTTCACTCAAACTCAAATCCATTGAGTCGGTGATGCCATCCAGCCATATCATCCTCTGTCATCCCCTTCTCCTCCTGCCCCCAATTCCTCCCAGCATCAAAGTCTTTTCCAATGAGTCAGCTCTTCGCATCAGGTGGCCAATGGCCTCCCTGTCCATCACCAACTTCCAGAATTCACTCAAACTCAAATCCATTGAGTCGGTGATGCCATCCAGCCATATCATCCTCTGTCATCCCCTTCTCCTCCTGCCCCCAATTCCTCCCAGCATCAAAGTCTTTTCCAATGAGTCAGCTCTTCGCATCAGGTGGCCAAAGTATTGGAGTTTCAGCTTTAGCATCAGTCCTTCCAAAGAACACCCAGGACCGATATCCTTTAGAATGGACTGGCTGGATCTCCTTGCAGTCCAAGGGACTGTCAAGAGTCTTCTCCAACACCATAGTTCAAAAGCATCAATCCTTCAGCGCTCAGCTTTCTTCACAGTCCAAGTCTCACATCCATACATGACCCTGGAAAAACCATAGCCTTGACTAGATGGACCTTTGTTGGCAAAGTAATGTCTCTGCTTTTGAATATGCCATCTACGTTGGTCATAACTTTCCTTTCAAGGAGTAAGCGTCTTTTAATTTCATGGCTGCAGTCACCATCTGCAGTGATTTTGGAGCCCCCCAAAATAAAATCTGACACTGTTTCCACTGTTTTCCCATCTATTTCCCATGAAGTATGGGACCAGATGCCATGATCTTAGTTTTCTGAATGTTGAGCTTTAAGCAAACTTTTTCAGTCTCCTCTTTCACTTTCATCAAGAGGCTCTTTAGTTCTTCTTCACTTTCTGCCATAAGGGTGGTGTCATCTGCATAGCTGAAGTTATTAATATTTCTCTTGACAATATTATTATTATTTGCATAGTTAGCAGCATTTTATTATGGTGATCATTGATAGTATATTCTTTTTTTAATTTTTACTTAACAATATTGTATTGGTTTTGCCATACATCAATATAAATCCACCACAGGTGTACACGTATTCCCCATCCTGAACCCCCCTCCTACCTCCCTCCCCATACCATCCAGTGCACTAGCCCCAAGCATCCTGTATCCTGCATCGAACCTGGACTGGCGATTCGTTTCATATATGATATTATACATGTTTCAATGCTATTCTCCCAAATCATCCCACGCTCTCCCTCTCCAACAGCGTCCAAAAGACTGTTCTATACATCTTGGTTCCTTTTGCTGTCTTGATTCCTGCTTGTGCTTCTTCCAGCCCAGCGTTTCTCATGATGTACTCTGCATATAGTACAATAAGCAGGGTGACAATATACAGCCTTGACCTACTCCTTTTCCTATTTGGAACCAGTCTGTTGTTCCATGTCCAGTTCTAATTGTTGCTTCCTGACCTGCATACAGGTTTCTCAAGAGACAAGTCAGGTGGTCTGGCATTCCCATCTCTTTCAGAATTTTCCACAGTTATTGTGATCCACACAGTCAAAGGCTTTGGCATAGTAAATAAAGAAGAAGTAGATGTTTTCCTGGAATTCTTTTCCTTTTTTTGATGATCCAGCGGATGTTGGCAATTTGATCTCTGGTTCCTCTGCCTGTTCTAAAACCAGCTTGAACATCTGGAAGTTCACGGTTCATGTATTGCTGAAGCTTGGCTTGGAGAATTTTGAGCATTTCTTTACTAGCGTGTGAGATGAGGGCAATTGTGCGGTAGTTTGAGCATTCTTTGGCATTGCCTTTCTTTGGGATTGGAATGAAAACTGACCTTTTCCAGTCCTGTGGCCACTGCTGAGTTTTCCAAATTTGCTGGCATGTTGAGTGCAACACTTTCACAGCATCATCTTTCAGGATTTGAAACAGCTCACCTGGAATTCCATCACCTCCACTAGCTCTGTTCATAGTGATGCTTTCTAAGGCCCACTTGACTTCACATTCCAGGATGTCTGGCTCTAGGTGAGTGATCACACAATCGTGATTATCTGGGTCGTGAAGATCTATTTTGTACAGTCCTTCTGTGTATTTTTGCCACTTCTTAATATTTTCTGCTTCTGTTAGGTCCATACCATTTCTGTCCTTTATCAAACCCATCTTTGCATGAAATGTTCCCTTGTTATCTCTAATTTTATTGAAGAGATCTCTAGTCTTTAGAATACGGTATTTATCTATCTCTTTCTGAGTCACTTCACTTTGTATAATAGGTTCTATGTTCATTCACCTCATTAGAACTGACTCAAATGCATTCCTTTTTATGGCTGAGTAATACTCCATGGCATACAAATACCACAACTTCTTTATCCATTCAGCTGTCGACGGACATCTAGGTTGTTTCCACGTTCTAGCTAATGTAAATAGTGCTGCAGTGAACAATGGGATACATGTGTCTCTTTCCGTTTTGGTTTCCTCAGCATATATGCTTAGTTGTGGGATTGCTGGGTCATATGGTGGCTTTATTCCTATTTTTTTAAGGAATCTCAATACCGTCTTCCATAATGGCTGTATCAATTTACATTCCCACCAACAGTGTAAGAGTGTCCCCTTTTCTCCAAACCCTTTTCAGCATTTATTGTGTGTAGACTTTTTGATGAGGGCCATTCTGATTGGCTTAAGGTGATATCCCATTGTAGTTTTGATTTGCATTTCTCTAATAATGAGTGATGTTGAGCATCTTTTCATGTATTTGTTAGCCATTTGTATGTCTTCTTTGGAGAAACATGTGCTTAGGTCTTTTTCCCACTTTTTGTTTGGGTTGTTTGTTTTCCTGGTATTGAGTTGTATGAGCTGCTTGTATATTTTGGATATTAACCCTTTGTCAGTTGTTTCCATTGCTATTATTTTCTCCCATTCTGAGGGTTGTATTTTCACCTTGTTTATGGTTTCCTTTACTGTGAAAAAGCTGTTAAGTTTACTCAGACCCCACTTATTTACTTTTTAAAATTTCCATTACTCTACGAGGTGGCTCATTGAGAATCTTGCTTTGATTTATGTCATTAAGTGTTCTGCCTATGTTTTACTCTAAAAGTTTTACAGTTTCTGGTCTTATATTTAGGTATTTAATCCATTTTGAGCTTATCTTTGTGTATGGCATTAGGAAGTTTTCTAATTTCATTCTTTTATATGTAGCTGTCCAGTTTTCCCAGCACCATTTACTGAAGAAGCTCTCTTTGCCCCATTGTATATTGTTGCCTCCTTTTCAAAAATAAGGTACCCATAGGTGCATGGGTTTATTTCTGGGCTTTCTATATTGATTCACTTGTCTGTATTTCTATTTTTGTGCCACAACCATACTGTCTTGATGACTGTAGCTTTGTAGTATAACCTGAAGTCAAGAAGCTTGATTCCTCCAGCTCCATTCTTCTTTCTCAAGACTACTTTGGCTATTTGGGGTCTTTTGTGTTTCCATATGAATTGTGACATTTTTTTGTTCTAGGTCTGTGAAAAATGCCATTGGTAATTAGATAGGGATTGCATTAAATCTTTAGAATGCATTTGGTAGTATAGTCATTTTCACAATATTAATTCTTCCTACCCAGGAACATGAAATATCTCTCCATCTGTTTAACTCTTCTTTGATTTCTTTCATTAGTGTCTTATAATTTTCTGTGCACAGTTCTTTGTCTCCTTCAGTTCAGTTCATTTACTCAGGTGTGTCCGACTCTTTGCAACCCCATGGACTGCAGCACACCAGGCCTCCCTGTCCATCACCAACTCCCAGAATTTACTCAAATTCATCTCCATTGAGTCTGTGATGCCATGCAACCATCTCATCCTCTGTCGTCCCCTTCTCCTCCCACCTTCAATCTTCCCAGCATCAGGGTCTTTTCAAATGAGTCAGCTCTTTGCATCAGGTGGCCAAAGTATCAGAGTTTCACCTTCAACATCGGTCCTTCCAGGGAACACCCAGGACTGATCTCCTTTAGGATGGACTGGTTGGATCTTCTTGCAGTCCAAGGGACTCTCAAGAGTCTTCTCCAACACCACAGTTCAAAAGCATCAATTCTTCGGTGCTCAGCTTTCTTTATACTCCAAAAGCAGAGACAGTACTTTGCCAACAAAAGTCCATCTATAGTTTTTCCTGTGGTCATGTATGGATGTGAGAGTTGGACTGTGAAGAAAGCTGAGTGCTGAAGAATTGATGCCTTTGAACTGTGGTGTTGGAGAAGACTCTTGAGAGTCCCTTGGACAGCAAGGAGATCCAACCTGTGTATCCTAAAGGAAATAAGTCCTGAATATTCATTGGAAGGACTGATGCTGAAGCTGAAACTCCAATACTCTGGCTAGCTAACATGAAGAACTGACTCATTTGAAAAGACCCTGATGCTGGGAAAGATTAAAAGCAGGAGGAAAAGGGGACAATAGAGGATGAGATGGTTGGATGGTATCACCGACTTGATGGACATGAGTTTGAGTAAGCTCCAGGAGTTGGTGATGGACAGGGAAACCTGGCATGGTGCAGTCCCTGGGTCACAAAGAATCAGACACAGCTGAGCAAATGAACTGAATTGAACTTGTGGGTCAGACAGTAAACAGTCTGCCCTCAATTCAGGAGACCTGGATTTGCTCTCTGAGTTGGGAAGATCCGCTGTGGAAGGAAATGGCAACCCAATCCAGTATTCTTGCCTGGAAAATCCCATGGATGGAGAAGCCTGGAGAGCTACATTCCATGGGGTCGCAATAATTCGGACATGACTGAGTGATTAACACTTTCCCTTTACTATACATTAAGTCGTTGTTGATTATCTTTTTTATATAGAGTAGTGTGTATATCGGAGAAGGCAATGGCAACCCACTCCAGTACTCTTGCCTGGAAAACGCCCTGGGCAGAGGAGCCTGGTAGGCTGCAGGCCATGGGGTTGCTATGAATCAGACACGACTGAGCGACTTCACTTTCACTTTTCACTTTCCTGCATTGGAGAAGGAAATGGCAACCCACTCCAGTGTTCTTGCCTGGAGAATCCCAGGGACGGAGGAGCCTCGTGGGCTGCTGTCTATGGG
>SJYX01002498.1:323565-349609 GCA_006410675.1 Oreotragus oreotragus
TACATCATGAGAAACGCTGGACTGGAAGAAACACAAGCTGGAATCAAGATTGCCGGGAGAAATATCAATAACCTCAGATATGCTGATGACACCACCCTTATGGCAGAAAGTGAGGAGGAGCTAAAAAGCCTCTTGATGAAAGTGAAGGAGGAGAGCGAAAAAGTTGGCTTAAAGCTCAACATTCAGAAAACGAAGATCATGGCATCCGGTCCCATCACTTCATGGGAAATAGATGGGGAAACAGTAGAAACAGTGTCAGACTTTATTTTTTTGGGCTCCAAAATCACTGCAGATGGTGACTGCAGCCATGAAATTAAAAGACGCTTACTCCTTGGAAGAAAAGTTATGACCAACCTAGATAGCATATTCAAAAGCAGAGACATTACTTTGCCGACTAAGGTCCGCCTAGTCAAGGCTATGGTTTTTCCTGTGGTCATGTATGGATGTGAAAGTTGGACTGTGAAGAAAGCTGAGCGCTGAGGAATTGATGCTTTTGAACTGTGGTGTTGGAGAAGACTCTTGAGAGTCCCTTGGACTGCAAGGAGATCCAACCAGTCCATTCTGAAGGAGATCAGCCCTGGAATTTCTTTGGAAGGAATGATGCTAAAGCTGAAACTCCAGTACTTTGGCCACCTCATGCGAAGAGTTGACTCATTGGAAAAGACTCTGATGCTGGGAGGAGAAAGGGACAACCGAGGATGAGATGGCTGGATGGCATCACGGACTCGATGGACGTGAGTCTGAGTGAACTCCGGGAGATGGTGATGGACAGGGAGGCCTGGCGTGCTGCGATTCATGGGGTTGCAAAGAGTCGGACATGACTGAGTGACTGAACTGAACTGAACTGAACAGACTTTATTACTGGCTAGATTGTTCTCTCACCTTTTAACTCCCCCTTTTCTCCTCTTGGTCACCTCTTTCTTTCTCCTACCTCTTCTCTTCTCTATATAGCTCTGTGAATCTCTCTGGGTGTTCCTGGCTGTGAAGAATTGTTTTACCAATAACCTAGGGGTTTTATCTTCTATGGTGTATGGATGGAGAAGTCTCGAGGCTACTGTAAGAGAATGACTGAAACCCACAGGCAGGAGCCTTGACTCCAAAACTTTAGAATATCTGAGAACACCTGACCCTAGGGAACATTAATAGAGAAGATCTCACCTGAGAGTCTCCACACCTACACTGAAAATAAGCTCCACCCAAGAGCCAAAAAAATCCAATGCAAGACACGCCATGCTAATTAACTAGGTTATTTATCTAACAGGAACACAACTGTGACCATTAAAAGGCTGGCTGCCCAAAGCCATGCCAAACACATAGACACCCCAAAACACACTAATGGACATTTTATTGCACACCAGAGAGAAGAGATCCAGCTCCACCCATCAGAACACAGACACAAGCTCCCCCAACCAGGAAACCTTGACAAGTCATTAGTCCAACCCCACCCATAGGGAGCAGACTCCACAATTAAGAGAAATCCCAAAATTCCAGCCTGCAGAAAGGGAGCCCCAAACACAGCAATATAAACAAAATGAAAATGCAGAGAAATATTCAGCTGGTGGAGGAATATGATAAATGCCCACCAAACCAAACCAAAGAAGAGGAGATAAGGAGTCTACTAAAAAAGAATTCAGAATAATAGTAGTAAAGATGATCCAAAATTTTGAAAATAAAATGGAATTACAGATAAATAGACTAGAGACACAGATTGAGAAGATGCAAGAAATGTTTAACAAGGACCTATAAGAAATAAAGAAGAATCAATAAATAATGAAAAATGCAATAACTGAGATCAGAAGCACTCTGGAGGGGACCAACAGTAGAATAACTGAGGCAGAAGAGAGGATAAGTGAAGTGGAAGACAGAATGTTGGAAATAAATGAAGCAGAGAGGAAAAAAGAATTAATAGAAATAAGTACAACTTCAGAGACCTCTGGAACAATGTTAAATGCCCCAACATTAGAATCATAGGTGTCTCAGAAGAAGAAGACAAAAATAAAGGGCATGGAAAAATACTTGAAGAGATAATAGTTGAAAACCTCCTTAATAAGGGGAGGGAAATAGACATCCAAGCCCAAAAAACCCAGAGAGTCCAAAACAGTATACACCCAAGGCAAAAAAAAACCCAAGACACATATTAATCAAATTAACAAAGATCAAACACAAAGGGCAAATAGGCAGCAAGGGAGTGGCAACAAATAACACACAAGGGGATCCCCATAAGGATAACAGCTGATCTTTCTATAGAAACTCTTCAGGCCAGAAGGGAATGGCAGGGCGTACTTAAAGTGATGAAAAATAAAAACCCACAATCAAGATTACTCTACCCAGCAAGGATCTCATTCAGATATGAAGGAGAAATCAAAAGCTTTGCAGACAAGCCAAAGCTGAGAGAATTCAGCACCACCAAACCAGCTCTTCAACAATGCTTAAGGATTTTCTCTAGACAGGAAACACAGAAGAGGTTTATAAAAACGAACCCAAAACAACAAAGTAAATGGTAACAGGATCATATTTATCAATAATCACCTTAAGTGCAAATGGGTTAAATGCTCCAACCAAAAGACAAAGACTGGCCTAATGGATACAAAAACAGGACCTCTATATATGCTGTCAACCAGAGACCCACCTCAAACCCAGGAACACATACAGACTGAAAGTGAAGGGCTGGAAGAACATATTTCATGCAAATGTGGAGCAAAATAAAGCAGGAAGAGCAATACTCATATTAGATAAAATAGACTTTGAAATAAAAGTCATGAAAAGAGACATAGAAGGACACTAAATAATGATCAAAGGATCAATCCAAGAAGAAGACATAACAATTATAAATATATATGCACCCAACATAGGAGCACCTCAATATGTAAGNAATACTCATATTAGATAAAATAGACTTTGAAATAAAAGTCATGAAAAGAGACATAGAAGGACACTAAATAATGATCAAAGGATCAATCCAAGAAGAAGACATAACAATTATAAATATATATGCACCCAACATAGGAGCACCTCAATATGTAAGGCAAATGCTAACAAACATGAAAGGGGAAATTAACAGTTACACAATAATAGTGGGGAACTTTAATATCCCACTCACACCTATGGATAGATCAATCAAACAGAAAATTAGCAAGGAAACACAAGCTATAAATAATACAATGGACCAGTGAGACCTGATTAATACCTATAGGGCATTTCACCCAAAAACAATGGAATTCACCTTCTTCTCAAGTGCACATCAACATTCTCCAGGATTGATCACATCTTGGGCCATAAGTCTAACCCTGGTAAACAAGGATCTTTTCAGATCACAATGCGATAAGTTAAGATGTCAACTACAGGCAAAAAAATCTATTACAAATACAAACATATGGAGGCTAAACAACATGCTTTTGAATAACCAACAGATCACAGAAGAAATCAAAAAGGACATCAAAATATGCATAGAAACAAATGAAAATGAAAACACAAGAACCCAAAAACTATGGGATTCAGTAAAAAGCAGTGCTATGAGGGAAGTTCATAACAATACAAGCCCACTTCAAGAAGCAAGAGAAACATAAAGTAAACAACCTAACTTTACACCTAAATTAACTAGAAAAAGAAGAAAAGAAGAACACCAAAGTTAGGTACAAAGAAAGGAATTTTAAAAATCAGAGAAGAAATAAGAAAAACAAAATGAAGGAGACTATGGCAAAAATCAACAAAACTGAAAGCTAGTTCTTTGAGAAGATTAAAAAAAAAGAAAAAACAACAAACCATTAGCCAGACTCATCAAGAAAAAAAGGGAGAAGAATGAAATCTATAAAATCAGAAATGAAATTAGAGAAATCACAACAGACAACATATAAATACAACAGATAAGAGACAACTCTGAGAAATTATATGCCAGTAAAATGGACAACTCATAAGAAATGGACAAATTCTTGGAAAATTATAACCTTCCAAAACTGAATCAGGAAGAAATAGAAAATCTTAACAGACCCATCACAAGCACAGAAATCAAAGGTTTAATAAAAAATCTTTCAAAAACTATGGGATTCAGTAAAAAGCAGTGCTATGAGGGAAGTTCATAACAATACAAGCCCACTTCAAGAAGCAAGAGAAACATAAAGTAAACAACCTAACTTTACACCTAAATTAACTAGAAAAAGAAGAAAAGAAGAACACCAAAGTTAGGTACAAAGAAAGGAATTTTAAAAATCAGAGAAGAAATAAGAAAAACAAAATGAAGGAGACTATGGCAAAAATCAACAAAACTGAAAGCTAGTTCTTTGAGAAGATTAAAAAAAAAGAAAAAACAACAAACCATTAGCCAGACTCATCAAGAAAAAAAGGGAGAAGAATGAAATCTATAAAATCAGAAATGAAATTAGAGAAATCACAACAGACAACATATAAATACAACAGATAAGAGACAACTCTGAGAAATTATATGCCAGTAAAATGGACAACTCATAAGAAATGGACAAATTCTTGGAAAATTATAACCTTCCAAAACTGAATCAGGAAGAAATAGAAAATCTTAACAGACCCATCACAAGCACAGAAATCAAAGGTTTAATAAAAAATCTTCCAACAACACAAGCCCAGGACCAGAAGGTTTCACAGTTGATTTCTACCAAAAATTTAGAGAAGAGCTAACATGTATCTTACTGACTCTTCCAGAAAATTGCAGAGGAAGGTAAACTTCCAAACTCATTCTATGAGGCCACTATCACACTAAAACAAAGATGCCAAACAAAAAAAGAAAACCACAGGCCAATATCACTGATGAACATAGATGCAAAAATCAACAAGAAAATTCTAGTAAACAGAATCCAACAACATATCAAAAGGACCAAACATTATGATCAAGTGGGCTTTATCCCAGGGATGCAAAGTTTCTTCAGTATTCACAAATCAATCAATGTGATACACCCCATTAACCAATTGAAAGACAAAAACCATATGCTTATCTCAATAGATGCAGAAAAAGCCTTTTACAAAATTCAACACCCATTTATGATAAGAACTCTCCAGAAAGCAGGCATAGAAGGAACATACCTCAACATAATAAAAACCATATACGAGAAACCCACAGCAAACATTATCCTCAATGGTGAAAAATTGAAAGCATTTTCTCTAAAATCAGGAACAAGACAAGGGTACCCACTCTCATCACTATTATTCAACATTGTTTTGGAAGTCCTAACCACAGCAATCAGAGAAGAAAAAGAAATCAAAGGAATCCAAATTGGAAAAGAAGTAAAAACTCTCCCTGTTTGCAGATGATATGTACCTCTTCATAAAAATCTCTAAAGAGACCACCAGAAAGTTACTATAGCTAATCAATGAAAATAGTAAAGTTGCTGTATATAAAATTAATACAAAAATATCTCTTGCATTCCTACATACTAACAATGAGAATAAGGAAACAATTCTATTCATCATTGCAATGAAAAGAATAAAATATTGAGGAATAAATTTACCTAAAGAAACAGAAGATCTATAAATAGAAAACTATAAAACACTGATGAAAAAATAAAAAATGACACAAATAGATGGAGAAATATACAATGTTCATGGATTGCAAGAATCAATATATTGAAAATGAATATATTACTCAAAGCAATCTGTAGATTCAATGAAATCTCTATCAAGCAACCAACGGTATTTTTCACAGAACTAGAACAAATAATTTCACAATTTGTATAAAAACGCAAAAAATCTCAAATAGCCAAAGCAATCTTGAGAAAGAAGAATGGGATTGGAGGAATTAACATGCTTGACATCAGACTTTACTACAAAGTTAGTTATCAAGAGAGTAAGTACTGGCATAAAGACAGACATATAGATCAGTGGAACAAAATAGAAAGCCAAGAGATAAGTCTATGCACCTATGGACACCTTATCTTTGACAAAGGAGAAAAAATATACAGTGGAGAAAGACAGACTCTTTAACAAGTGGTGCTGGGAAAACTGGTCAATCACCTGTAAAGAATGAAACCAGAACACTTTCTAACACCACACACAAAAATAAACTTAAAATGGATTAAAGATCTAAATGTAAGACCAGAAACTATGTAACTCTTAGAGGAAAACATAGGCAGAACTCTCACTGATATAAATCACCACAAGATCCTCTATGACCCATATCCCAGAATAATGGAAATAAAATAAAAAAAAACCAAATAGAACTAATTAAACTTAAAAGCTTTTGCACAACAAAGGAAACTATAAGCAAGGTGAAAAGGCAGCCTTCAAAATGGGATAAAATAATTACAAATGAAACAACTGACCAAGAATTAATCTCTAAAATATACAAGCAGGTCATTCAGCTCAATACCAGAAAAATAAACAACCCAATCAAAAAATGGGCCAAAGAACTAAATAGACATTTCTCCAAAGAAGACATACAGATGGCTAACAAACACATGAAAAGATGCTCAACGTCACTCATTATCAGAGAAATGCAAATCAAGACCACAATGAGANTATACAAGCAGGTCATTCAGCTCAATACCAGAAAAATAAACAACCCAATCAAAAAATGGGCCAAAGAACTAAACAGACATTTCTCCAAAGAAGACACACAGATGGTAACAAACACATGAAAATATGCTCAACACCACCCATTATTAGAGAAATGTAAATCAAAACCACAATGAGGTATCATCTCATGCCGGTCAGAATGGCTGCCATCAAAAAGTCTACAATCAATAAATGCTGGAGAGGGTATAGATAAAAGGGAACCCTCTTATGCTGTTGATGGAAATGCAGACTAGTACAGCCACTATGGAGAACAGTGTGGAGAATCCTTAAAAAACTGGAAATAGAACTGCCATATGACCTAGCAATCCCACTGCTGGGCATACATACCAAGAAAAATAGAATTGAAAAAGACACATGTACCCCAATGTTCACTGCAGCACTGTTTATGATAGCTAGGACATAAAAGTAACCTAGATGTCCATTGGCAGATGAATGGATGTGGAAGTTGTGGCACATATCCACAATGGAATATTACTGAGCTATTAAAAATAATGCATTAGAGTCTGTTCTAATGAGGTGGACAAAACTGAAGCCTATTATGCAGAGTGAAGTAAGTCAGAAAGAGAAACACCAACACTATATATTAATGAATATATATGGAATTTAGAAAGATGGTAATGATGACCCTATAGGCAAGACAGCTAAAGAGACACAGACTTTTGGACTATGTGGGAGAAGGTGAGGGTGGGATGATATGAGAGAACAGCACTGAAACATGTCTATTACCATATGTAAAATAGATGACCAGTGCAAGTTTGATGCATGAAGCAGGGCACTCAAAGCTGGTGCTNTTTAGAAAGATGGTAATGATGACCCTATAGGCAAGACAGCTAAAGAGACACAGACTTTTGGACTATGTGGGAGAAGGTGAGGGTGGGATGATATGAGAGAACAGCACTGAAACATGTCTATTACCATATGTAAAATAGATGACCAGTGCAAGTTTGATGCATGAAGCAGGGCACTCAAAGCTGGTGCTCTGGGACAACCCAGAGGGAAGGAGTGGAAATGGAGGTGGGAAAGGGGTTCAGGATGAGGGTACACCTGTACACCGTGGCGATTCATGTCGATGTAAGGCAAAAACAACCACAATATTGTAAAGTAATTAGCCTCCAATTAAAATAAATAAATTTTTAAAAAGAATTATTTTGAGAAACTGCAGATATAGGAGAAGTTCTGAAAACAAAATAGAAGGTACAATTTTATTAGGATAACTTACATTAGAAAGAAGGGCTCAACTAGGAGGAAAACTATTATCAGTTATAACTTTTTCATCTGAAAGACTTACATGGCATGGCAACTTTTTTTTTTTTTAGGGTATATGTAGTCTTCTCATCTTCCTGTAAATTGTCTTCCTCCCTTTTGAAGCCTCAGACACTATCCTTTTCCTTAGCTCAGTATAGTATAAAATCCTCAGTTGCCTGGCTGCGTTTGGGGTCTTATAATTTTGTGGGACCATGTATGTATATACTTTTTTTCCCTGTAACTCTGTCTTATGGAAATTTATTAGATCAGCCACAGAACCCTAAAGGGGGGAAAAAGGGGGTTAAAAGAAAAAAAATTCTCCTTTATATCATCAGTCTGTGCTATCAGATGGTTTGAGTTAGTTAATTGGTCATTTCCTATTGAGGACTGAGTAGTTCAAATTAGTCCAAGCCAGACAATTGGAATGGTCAGCTCTGTTAGAGTTAGTTACTCAAGTCATCAAGACGAGGGGTTAGAGGGTCAATACTAAGAGTTCTTCAAGTCAATAAGATGAGTTGTAAGTCAATGAGACTGTGAGTCATTTATTCAGTTAGACAGCTCAGCTGGGGATTTCTCACCTGTGTATTCAGTTCAGCTCAGTTCAGTCGCTCAGTCGTGTCTGACTCTTTGCAACCCCATGAATCGCAGCACGCCAGGCCTCCGTGTTCATTACCACCTCCCGGAGTTCACTCAGACTCACGTCCATCGAGTCCGTGATGTCATCCAGCCATCTCATCCTCGTCATCCCCTTCTCCTCCTGCCCCCAATCCCTCCCAGCATCAGAGTCTTTTCCAATGAGTCAACTCTTCGCATGAGGTGGCCAAAGTACTGGAGTTTCAGCTTTAGCATTATTCCTTCCAAAGAAATCCCAGGGCTGATCTCCTTCAGAATGGACTGTTTGGATATCCTTGCAGTCCAAGGGACTCTCAAGAGTCTTCTCCAACACCACAGTTCAAAAGCATCAATTATTTGGCGCTCAGCCTTCTTCACAGTCCAACTCTCACATCCATACATGACCACAGGAAAAACAATAGCCTTGACTAGACGGACATTAGTCGGCAAAGTAATGTCTCTGCTTTTGAATATACTATCCAGGTTGGTCATAACTTTTCTTCCAAGGAGTAAGTGTCTTCTAATTTCATGGCTGCAGTCACCATCTGCAGTGATTTTGGAGCCCCCCAAAATAAAGTCTGACACTGTTTCCCCATCTATTTCCCATGAAGTGATGGGACCGGATGCCATGATCTTCATTTTCTGAATGTTGAGCTTTAAGCCAACTTTTTCACTCTCCTCTTTCACTTTCATCAAGAGGCTTTTTAGCTCCTCTTCACTTTCTGCCATAAGGGTGGTGTCATCTGCATATCTGAGGTTATTGNCTATTTCCCATGAAGTGATGGGACTGGATGCCATGATCTTCATTTTCTGAATGTTGAGCTTTAAGCCAACTTTTTCGCTCTCCTCTTTCACTTTTATCAAGAGGCTTTTTAGCTCCTCTTCACTTTCTGCCATAAGGGTGGTGTCATCTGCATATCTGAGGTTCTTGATATTTCTCCTGGCAATCTTGATTCCATCTTGTGCTTCTTCCAGCCCAGCATTTCTCATGATGTACTCTGCATATAAGTTAAATATGTAGAGTATATCACATGAAATGCCAGGCTGGACGAATCACAGCTGGAATCAAGATTGTAGAAATATCAACAATCACAGATATGCAGATGATACCACTCTAGTGGCAGAAAGTGAAGAGGAACTAAAGAGCCTCTTGATGAGCATGAAAGAGGAGAGTAAAAAAGGTGGCTTGAAACTCAACATTCAAAAAACTAAGATCATGGCATCTGGTCGGTCTCATCATGTCATGGCAAATAGAAGGGGAAAAACGGGAAGCAGTGACAGATTTTATTTTCTTGGGCTCTGAAATCATTGCAGACAGTGACTGTAGCCATGAAATTGAAAGACGCTTGCTCCTTCAAAGGAACGTTACGACAAACCTCAGTTCAGTTCAGTTCAATTGCTCAGTCGTGTCTGACTCTTTACAACCCCATGGACTGCAGCATGCCAGGCCTTCCTGTCCATCACCAATTCCTGGAGCTTGCTCAAACTCATGTCCACCAAGTCAGTGATGCCATCCAGCCATCTCATCCTCTGTCGTTCCCTTCTCCTGCCTTCATCCTGCCTTCAATCTTTCCCAGTATCAGGGTCTTTTCCAAGGAGTCATTTCTTTGCATGAGGTGGCCAAAGTATTGAAGCTTAGCATCAGTCCTTCCAATGAATATTCAGGACTGATTTCCTTTAGGATTGACTAGTTTGATCTCCTTGCAGTCCAAGGGACTCTCAAGAATCTTCTCCAACACCACAGTTCAAAACCATCAATTCTTCGGCACTCAGCTTTCTTTATGGTCCATTGGCTATATTCCTTTTGTTGTATAATATATCCTTTTAGCTTATTTATTTTAGACATAGTACTTTGTACTACTTAATCCCCTATCCCTATCTTGACCCTTCCTCTTCCCCCTTGTCACTGGTAACCAATAGTTTGTCTTTGTATCTGTGAGTCTGTGTCTTTACTATAGTCATTAGTTTTATTTTTCAGGTTCCACATTTAAGTGATATCATATAGTATTTGTCTTTACTATGTTGTAAACAAAAGTGCTGTCACCCAGGCTTTGTTATTCCATTCATAGAGCATAGGCAGAATAAATTTAGCACAATACTTCAGGGCTTTATGGTTTTTAGAAGGGCAAATGAGCACTGGCTTCAAATTAAAGTCACCAGTTGCACCAGCCCCTAACAAAAGTCACCCTGTTCTTTGAAACTTTGAAGCCAGGCACTGACTTCTCCTCTCCAGCTATAAAAATTCTAGATGGATTTCTTCTTCCAGTGTAAGGGTATTTGTCTGCACTGAAAAGGCTATTCATTTAGCACAGCCATTTCTATGAATTAGCTAGATCTTGTGAAGATCTTCCTTCGGCCTCTACATCAGCACTTGCTGCTTCACCTGGCACTTTTTCGTCATGCAGATGGCTTCTTTTCTGAAACCTCATGAACCAACCTCTGCTGGCTTCAAACTTCAGCTTCCTCACCTCTCTCAGCTTTCACAGAACTGAAGAGAGTTAGGGCTTTGTTGAGGATTAGGCTTTGGTTTAAGGGAATGCTGTAGCTGGTTTGATCTTTTGAGACCACTAAAGCTTTCTCCACATCAGCAATAACGTTTATCATGTCCAGAATTATTGGACTCCTAATTGTGCACCAATATGAGATACCCTTGAATCTGTATTTAGTTTATCTCTTCACTTCCGGTATACTTGTAGCTTATGGCAGCATCCAGGGTACTTCTTACTCCCTGGTGTTAAGATGTTTTCAGTTTAGAGGATCAGTATAATATTCTGGAGAATATCCAGATGATCAAGGTCATGTTAACCTATATTGTGACAGAGAAAGCATGAGGGGGTGCAAGGGAGGAGCCCTGGGAAGGACCACGACTGGACACCGAAGTCTATTCTATGTGAATGTACACTGTTTCTGATCTTCCTTCCTGATAGAGATAGAAAAAAATATAATTATCAGGTCAAAAGCCATATACTAGGGCTTCCCTGGTGGCTTAGTGGTGAAGAATCCGCCTGCCAGTGCAGGGGACACAGGTTCAATCCCGGATCTGGGAAGAACCCCACACGCCTCAAAGCAACTAAGCCTGTGCGCCGCAATTGTTGAGCCTGTGCTCTAGCGTCCAGCAGCCACAGCTATTGAGCCCGCGTGCTGCAGCTACTGAGCCCTTCCACCCTAGAGCCTATGCTCTGCAACAAGAGAAATCACTGCAACCAGAGGCCCATGCACCACATCTACAGGGGAGTCCCTGCTCTCTGCAACTGGAGAAAAGCTCGCACAGCAACAGCACAGCCAGATCCAGCAGAGTCACAAAGAAACAAAAACACTTAAAAATAAAGGCAATAAACCAAGAGCCAGAGGCTATGTTGGATTATCAAACAGTCCACCACCATCCACCATAATCAATCTGGTTTTTACAGGAGCCATTAGAGTTACAATTCAGTTGCTCAGTCCTGTCCGACTCTTTGTGACCCCACGGACTGCAGCACGCCAGGCTTCCCTGTCCATCACCAACTCCCAGAGCTTGCTCAAACTCATGTCCATCGAGTCAGTGATGCCATCCAGCCATCTCATCCTCTGTTGTTCCCTTCTCCTCCTCCCTTCAGTCTTTCCCAGCATCAGGGTCTTTTCCAATGAGTCATTTCTTTGCATCAGGTGGCCAAAGTATTGGAATTTCAGCTTCAGCATCAGTCCTCCCAATGAATAGGAACCACAGAAGTGAAAAAAATAAAAGGAAATATAACCACATAACCACCACATTCTTAGAAGTATTTGAGGATGATACTAATCTCTGCCATTCTACATAGGATGCAAAACTACTTCTAATTGATCTTGGCTTGTTAGGGGTAGACAATACTGTTTTGGGAGCTTTTACTTGTCTTTTCCTACCATTATGGCTCTTACTCCATAGATCAGGGAACTCCTAGGAGGGTTCTACCAGAGTCTAAATAGATCCTTTCTAACTATGCTTTTGGGAATTACTGATATCATCAGAGGATTTTCCTATAGACCCATGAGACTTACTGTGAGAAATACTTAGGCCAGGACTCCATTTATTACTCAGCTTCCCTATATCATTTACTACGGGTGCCATGATGTTGCTTTGGTATCCTAATACCACTGTCAGTTCAGATTCTAAAACCCACATCTCTTAAAAGATCCTGTTGTTCCTAAAGGAACTATGTACAGTTCGTTTAATAAATTACAATAGGTCCCATTAGGATTAGAGGAACTTCTAGTGTGTTGCCATAGAGTTTTTCCTCAAGATAATTCAGTCTTCTCTGGGTCTGAGAACTGGCTTTGATCTGTCAGTTGAGTGAGGGATCATGATTCTTCTCTTCAGTAGCAAACATCACCCTTTGGCTCATTCACTCTTGATCTTTTTGTTTTGGCTATGTAGGTTGCGTAATGTCCTACCTGACGATCTACCTTGCAGCAGGAATACCCTGACCTATTAGCTGTTGACACAGACCTCTATCTGCCTCACCCCTCTAGTTTCCATCATGCTTTGCTACCTATCATGGTAATTACACCTGCCTTGCCCCTGACAATTAAGTCAGGGCCTCTACTCTTTTAAAACTGTATCTCTCTATTGACACTGGGGACTTCAGTTCCACATCAGCCTCCTCTGCAATGAATCCTAGCTTTCAAAGAACAGTTACTACCGATAATCTCAACAATGTCAGTGCTCATCTCTAGATTTCTTATTGCTTTATTGAGAGGAGTGGCCTCTGGCCTCCAGGGAACACAGTCAACTGATGAGTTCTTTTTTAAACTTTCCATTTCTGATTGCTGAGAAAGCAGCACTTTTTTTAGTTATTTTTGACCATGCTCCATGGCATGCAGGATCAAAGTTCCCTGACCAGGGATCAAACCCTTCCCCTGCACTGGAAGCCCAAAATCTTAACACTGGACTGCCAGGAAGGCCTATGTTCTCTGACAGCAAAGCAAATTTATTCTAGCATGTCTACATTTTAACTTTTCCAAGGAAGTTCTAGCATCTCCTCCTCTCTCACTATGGGGTGTTGCCTTTTCCGAGTCTTCAAGGAGCTTTCTCAGTGATGTACTAGTATCAGTTCCAGGTGTCTTTGCCAGGATATTAAATCCTAAGTCACAAGGGAGTGTCTTTTTATTAACATATCCTTCCTTATCCAGTCTTATATTCCAATCTTCTTGTTTCAGCACCCTTAAGATCCCCTTTCCTTGGTACATGCTCCCAACTCCTACTGGTACATATTAGCCAGGTTCTGCAACTCTTCTGGTGAATAATTTCCTTTCTTCCAAAGTAGAGTCAGTGTTTCCCCAGCTGGGCCATAATAAAAGATCCAAAATTTTAGCCTAGAAATCATGTAGGAAGTTGCAGGGAAATTTTGAAGAGGGCCAGTATCACTTACAAGGCCTCTGTCTCAGATGCTGAAAGTGAAGGCTAAGGAAGAGTTGTAAATGGCCTGGTTAAACACTGAAGTTTTCTCAAGCCACAGCCAACCTAAAAAGACCAAGAGAGTAATTTTCATTTTCTGGTTTACTTTTGTTGTTGTTGTTATCCACAATTATCAAGGTACCCAGTTTTCAGAACTTCCCTGGAAGTCCAGTGGTTAGGACTCTACACTTCCAAGGCGGGGGGCATGGATTTGATTCCTGGTTAGGGAACTACGATCCCACCTGCCTTGCAGCAAGGTCATGTGTCTTTAACGTATTGTTTCGCTGTTTATTTCATCATTGTACACATTTGTTAGTTAAAAGGAAAACATGATTTGTACCCTAAAGGTTACTGCACAAAGTCATTAATGAGTTAATTAAGTGTTGAATAATTAGAGAGCTGGTGTTTTAAAGGCTTTATCTTAAGCAGAAAACCCAGTTGATTGTTATATACATATATGTATTAGAGTGTTTCAAGTACTGAAAGAAATTGGTTGGGGCTTCTAGATGTGCTGAGAATACATATATATATATATACATATATATATATGTTTTTCTATTTAGAACAATGATGTACAGACTCCCCCTGCCTAAAAATTCACTATCTAACATGTTTTTAGGAATGGATTAAATCCTCTGAGGGATGCCTCAACTAGAATATGAGATACTAAGAAGAATAAAATCATACTGTTATTACATTGCTGTGAATATTGGAGTCCATTAGAGACACATGGTCAGCCACTAGTGATACTAAGATTGATCACATGCTATACAATTAATGCTTTCCCTCTTGAGATTGGAAAGTTATCTCTGTGGTGGCTCTATATGAATGTTTATAACAATCAATCATCTGGTTTTAAAACCAGTTAATAATCCTTGCCTGAATCAACAATTTCATTGGAGCTTGTTAAATTATGTTTTTCTGATTGTTTCCTTCACACTGTTTACAAGAATTCTGTGAAGGTTTTCTTCATTAACTGGGACTATGTGGTTTTCTTAAAATAAACTTTTACTGGAAGAGCAAAATAATGCTTAATAGTCTCCCTTTGGACTTCCCACGTGTCTCAGAAGTAAAGAATACACCTGTCAACCAAAAGATACAGGTTTGATCCCTGGGTTGGGGAGATCCGAAGAGAAGGAAATGGCAACCCACTCCAATATTCCTGCCTGGGAAATCCCATGGACAGAGGAGCCTGGTGGGCTACAGGCAATGGGGTTGCAAACAGTCAGACATGACTTAGCGACTAAACAATAACAATTTTCCCTTTAATTACCAATTTTCAAAGCAAAAGTTTTAAAAGTTACCCCAAATGGCAATGAATGAAGAGTTCTTGATTTATTCTCATTTTGAGTATTATCATAAAATAATGAATCTCATTCAACCAATGTGTTCAATCTGATCATTCTTCTTTTAGTTACTGAAATTGTGATAACTCTGTTCAGTGGGGACATTTTCATGTAGGCTCCTGGGTTCTTTTGACATGAAAAACTTTTCTAAAGTTTTCTTGCTTCCTAACATAAAAAGGTGTCCCAGGTGCACTTTGAAAAATGCCTGCTTCTAGATGTGGAATCAGCAATTTCTTCAAGAAGCCATGCTTTATTTTAGTAGGCACTAGGGTTGCTCATTGTTTCTAGTCCATTTCAGTGGACAAGACCAGAAAAGATATATTTGAAAACTCGTAATCTCCTCCTGATTTTTCATTTTAAACATTATTACGTTTTCAGTGGGTTTCCTTGGTTATATACTTGTATATCTTTTATACTAAAAGCACTGATTCCTCAGGGGCTTCCTTGGTGGTCCAGTAATTAAGAATGCACCTGCCAATGCAGGGGACATGGGTTCGATCCCTGAAGATTTCACATGCTGCAGGGCAACAAAGCCCAATTTCCACAACTACTGTGTGCCTACAGCCTGTGCTGTGCAACAAGAAGCTGCAACAATTAAGAATCCTGCACATTGCAAGGAAGACTAGCCCCTGCTTGAAGCAACTAGAGAAAACCCTCACATAGCAATGAAGACCCATCACAGGCAAAAATAAACAAATAAAAACACCGATTGCTCCTACTTTTAATATACCCATGTCTTTTGACCTATTTATTGGAAAATACTTTATTTTTTAAATTCCTATATTGATAATACTTCAAACAACATAATTTCAGAGACAAGTTTAAAGCTTAAGAAAATTTCACATTTAAGGGCTTAAAAGTTTAAACTTTTAGTTAGGGATTTTTTTTGTCCTTAAGAGTACATCCCATTAAGGATAGAAAGACTTCAGAACTAACTCTCTTTGTGATTATATTGCTAAGTTGATATGGTTCAGTTCATTTGTTCTCAAACTGAAAGAATTTTAACATTTTTATTTTTTGATTAGGTAATTAAATTACATAATTCAAAAACACACAGGCACTTCCCTGGTGGTCCAGTGGTTAAGACTGTGGTCCAGTGGTTAAGACTCCATGTTCCCAAAGCAAGGGGCCCAGGTTCGATCCCTGGTCAGGGAACTAGAGCCTGCATGCCAAAACTAAAAAACAAAAGAAAGATCCTGAATGCCACAGCTAAAACCCCATAGAGCAAAACAAGAGCAAAAAACCCCAAGTACACCTGCAGGAGTCTTAAAGCACATATGGTCACTTCTGTCCTTACCTCAACTTCTTTTCCCATTTTTACTGCTTTTTTATTTATCCTAGGAGTGCTTATTTTTGCAAATATAAGCAAATATTATACCTTTCTTATTTCCTCTCACTTCATTTCATTTCATTCGCTAGTCCAGGTTTGAGGCATGAGACAGGGTGCTCAGGGCTGGTGCACTGGGATGACCCAGAAGGATGGGATGGGAGGGAAGCGGGAGGGGCGTTCAGGATGGGGGACACATGTACACCCATGGTGGATTCCCATCAATGTATGGCAAAACCACTACAATAAAGTAATTAGCCTCCAACTAAAATAAATAATTTTTTTAAAAAAAGCAACATATTTTTATTGTCTGGTTGTTTCTTTTTTTACAGTATTAGCCACCACTGACGCTCAATGTCTAGATCCATTAGCTCACTAAGGGTTCATTTACTTTTTATTGTGGCTAATATACCTAACGAAATTTACAATTTAAGACATTTTTAAGTGTACAGTGGCATTAAATAATTCATGTTGTTGTGAAACCATCACCACTATCAATCTGCAGAACATTTGTCATCTATCCAAACTGAAACTAGGTACCCATTTAACAATAATTCCCCTTTCCTGCTCTCCCCAGCCTCTAGCAACCACCATTATACTTTCTGTCTCTATGAACTTGTCTGCTCTAAGTCCCTCATATAAGTGGAATCATAACAGTATCCTTTTGTTCCTGGCTTATTTCACTTAGCATAGTGTCTTCAAGGTTCACTTATCTTGGAGCATGTGTCAGAATTTTCTTCCTTTTTTAAGGTCAAGTAACATTCCACTGTATAGAAATACCACTTTTTGTTCATCCACACACTAATCAGTGGACAGGCTGTAGACATGGTACCATTTCTTAAAAGGCAAAAAGAGCTTATATGGAAACATATCAATAAACCTCAGCAAAATCATTAGTTGTCTGAATTGCAGGTAGAGTCAAGAACAAGAAGCAAGATCTCCATCCCCACACAAATTTGCAACAGATACATATTCTGAACTCAAACTATGGTTCCAGCAATATTTTTCAGACCTCAGTGCAAGTGAAAGGAAACTCCTATACTTCATTTAACTGTGCAGTTGGAGAGCCTCCACCTATCCTTCAATTGGATGTACTTAATTGACAATGTGGAAAACAGTGAAAAATTCTTAGAGATGGGAATACCAGACCACCTTACCTGCCTCCTAAGAAATCTGTATGCAGGTCAGGAAGCAACAGTTAGAACTGGACATGAAACAACAGACTGGTTCCAAATTGGGAAAGGAGTATGTCAAGGTTGTATATTGTAACCTTGCTTATTTAACTTACTTGCAGAGTACATCATATGAAATGCCAGACTGGATGAAGTGCAAGCTGGAATCAACATTGCTGGGAGAAATATCAATAACCTCAGATATGTAGATGACACCACCCATATGGCAGAAAGCAAAGAGGAACTAAAGAGCCTCTCGATGAAAGTGAAAGAGGAGAGTGAAAAAGCTGGCTTAAAACTCAACATTCAAAAAACTAAGATCATGGCATCCAGTTCCATCACTTAATGGCAAATATACGGGGAAACAATGGAAACAGTGACAGACTTTATTTTCTTGAGCTCCAAAATCACTCAAGATAGTGACTACAGCCGTGAAATTAAAAGACGCTTGCTTCTTGGAAGAAAAGCTATGACAAACCTAGACAGCATATTAAAAAAAAAGACATTACTTTGCCGACAAAGGTTAATGGCAAATATACGGGGAAACAATGGAAACAGTGACAGACTTTATTTTCTTGAGCTCCAAAATCACTCAAGATAGTGACTACAGCCGTGAAATTAAAAGACGCTTGCTTCTTGGAAGAAAAGCTATGACAAACCTAGACAGCATATTAAAAAAAAAGACATTACTTTGCCGACAAAGGTCCATTTGGTCAAAGCAATGTTTTTTCCAGTAGTCATGTATAGATGGGAGAGTTGGGCCATAAAGAAGGCTGAGCGCTGAAGAACTGATGCTTTTGAACTGTGCTGTTGAAAAAGACTTAAGTCTCTTGGACCGCAAGAAGATCCAACCAGTCAATCCTAAAGGAAATCAGTCCTGAATATTCATTGGAAGGACTGATGCTGAAGCTGAAGCTCCAATACTTTGGCCACCTGATGCAAAGAACTGACTTACTGGAAAAGACCCTGATGCTGGGAAAGATTGAAGGCAGGAGAAGAGACAACAGAGGAAGAGATGGTTGGATGGCATCACCAACTCGATGGACAGGAGTTTGAACAAACTCCGGCAGTTAGTCATGGACGGGGAAGCCTGTCGTGCTGCAGTCCATGGGGCTGCAAACAGTCGGACACGACTTGAGCGACTAAACTGAACTGAATTGACAATGTAATGATATGATAAAAGGCAAGTATCAAGAGAATAGAAATGACAGAACTCTATAAATGCCTTTCAAGTGATGAATATGCTCAATTAAAATAACATGCTCTTAGACTGATACCAGTTCTGGCAGTATTACCTGTGTGAAGACATTTTCAAAAATCAAATATAAAAAATCTCATTATAGATCAGCACTAACAGATGAACATTTGCAGTTGATTATAATGATAGGAAGCACTGATTATAATTTTTTTTTTAGCTGCACCATGCAGCACATGGGACCTTAGTTCCACAACCAGGGGTTGAATCCATGTCCTCTGTACTGGAAGCACAGTCTTAACCACCGATCACCCCAGGGAAGTCCTAGGAAACAGTAACTTTGATCCCCAGTTAAGCAGCTGACTTGTACAACAAAAATTTGAACTCAATTATTATTTTGAATTTTGTTAATAAATACAAAGAAATTGTGGAAATTTGTTTTCCTCAATTTATGTACCTATATATCCTTGATTTTGTTTCTTGGCATGTAAAGCCTGATATTTACTATGCGATCCCTTATAGAATAAGTTTGCCACCCCCTTGTCTAGAAGAACACTTGTCAATACATCCAGCTGCTTGCAATCACTCCTAAGTTCTATTCTTGTCTCCCACTCATTAAATGGCCTCTAACTCAAGCCAAAACTCTAGAAATCATCCTTGGTATTTTACTTTCCCACAATCTCTATATTAAGCTGTTAAAATGCTTGTGTGTCAGTCCTACCTCGAAAAATAGTAACTTTAATCCACCTCCTTCTCTCCGTATCTGCTTTTACTCACTTCTTGTCTGCACTAAAGAAACAGTCTAATTGGTCTCCCTGCTCCCGCTCTTGCCCTCTGTATAAAATTTATTTCTGGCTTCACTGAGTCTTCGTTGTTGCATCCCGGTTTTCTCTGAGGTGCACGGTCTTCTCATCGCCGTGGCTTCTCTTGCTGCCGAGCATGGGCCCTCAGTGCAGGCTCAATAGTTGTGGCACGCAGGCTTAGCTACACCGAGGCCTGTGGAATCTTCCTGGACCAGGGATGGAAGCCATGTCCACTGCATTGGCAGGTGGATTCTTTACCACTGGACCACCAGGGAAGTCCAGTGAAGAAAGTCACTCACTCAGGTCCAACTCTTTGCAACCCCATGGACTGAAGGCCACAAGGCTTCTCTGTCCATAGAATTCTCCAGGCAAGAATACTGGAGTGGGTACTCATTCCCTTCTCCAGGGGGTCTTCCTGACCCAGGCAGATTCTTTACCATCTGAGCCACCAGGGAAGCCCATCTCTTTAAAATGTGAAAAGATCATTATTTCCCTACTTTAAATTCCTTATTGCCTTCTCAATGCATTTAGGATCAAATCTAAATTCCTTATCATCATCAAGGCTCCATATAGTCCAGTCCACCTCTTCAATCACATCTGCAATGAACTGAATGTTTATGCTTCCCAAAATTCACGTTAAAATCCTATCCCCAAAGTGGTGTTATTAGAAGGCTGGGCATTGGTGACATTAGGTCATGAAGGTGAAGACCTCATGAATGGGATTAGTGCCCTTATAAAAAAAAAGACTTCAGAGAGCTCCCTTTCTCTTTCCACTGCGTGAAGATACAGCAAGATATGAGTCAGGAAGCAGGTCTTCATGACACCAAATCTTCTGGCACTTTATCTTAAGACTCCAGCCTCCAGAAGTGTGAGAAATAATTCTTTTGTTTATAAGCCACCACATTTGTGGTACCGTTAGAGATGCCAGAATGGACTAAGACAACATCTCATTCCTCTCCAGGTCCCCACCCTCATCAAATACACCTCCTAGCTCCTCCTTGGCCTTTACATCTGCTGAACACTTAACTGGAACCACTTTCCTTGCCCTGTTTTGCACGTCTGGTGTAGTGGGAATTCCTAATAATGTACTTTCACAGTCTTGAGAATTTTCACAGAAATAGTACCTGGAAAAATAGCATGTATTAAGAAACTATATTGATGATTATTTTTCATGTCTTTCTTAGAATTACAGCCTTGTTACAAACCTCAGGGTCAGACCCAGAAGGAATTATGACTGGGACCATGAAAGCATGGACCTTGGAATGCCTAGTCCGTGTTAGGCATGAACGCTGCCTGTGCACTTGCTAATGGCTCCTGAGACCAGCCAGGAAGGGAATGGCCTGGGGTAAACACAAGGAGATCTGGATTGTGTCAGTGTAGTCCATGTTTAGGAGTATGTGATTGATATGGCATGTGTGTTGAGAAACATAAGATCTGAGAAAAGTCTTCTAGTCTGCAGTTACGAATAAAAGCTGGACTCAGAGTAGACTCTGCACCTCAGTCCAGTAGAGGCCACAGGTCCCCTGACCCCTTGCACCAGATTTCATGTTCTGTCTTCATTCTTGTCACTCGCTCCTGGACCATTTAGGGCAACAGTCTGGGTCTTTCTTTTGCTTTGGATACTAGATAAATATGTATAGTATACCTTCCTTTCCTGTTACTCTCCATCTTATTGCCTGTTGTATTTCCTTTCCCTTTTATCTATGAAGTATGTACACAATGGTTTAAACATCTGTCTCTTAAAGCGAAAACACAGGCCCAAGTCCTTGTGATACTTTCTGCTTTCTTCATCAGTACCCAGCACACAGTAGACGTTTATTGTTGAAGGAATAAAGAGGGAAGAATCTAAGTGGTTTGGGGGTTAGGAAAACTGGATATATAAAACTAAGGGTCACTAGTATTTAAATGCTTTAACTCAGAAAAGTGGATAAAAATCATCCAGGAGTGTATCAAGTCAGAAGACAGGGGAAGAGCCCTGAAAAACTAGCATTTATGAGAAAGGCAGTAATTAAAATGATAACATCTAATCCTTACTGAGTGCTGTATGCCTCATTTCCCTTTTAGTTGAAAACACTTTCCCTTTATGGATGTGAATGCTCCCTGAGAGAACTGATCCCTGAGTGTGTGGAACTGACGCTCTCACTCTATAATAAGAGCTGACATTTATTGGGTTTACTAAGTACAAGGCACTGTTTTAAACATTTTACATGTATTAATTCTCACAATCCCATGAACATATTAACTATTAATGAGAAACTAGAGACAAAAGAGTGAAGATATAGGATAGAGAGGACAATTAAAAGAGCAAAGGCTCTGGCAAGGGGCCTAGCCGTGGACAGAAGGGACATTTCCACCACTATAAAAAGGAAAAGACAGATGCAGAGAAGTGCACGTTTAAGTGAGTTTAAACCAAAACCTTTCATCACAGAACTCAATTTCTCTATAATTCTAATAACTTGATAAAAAAAATTCTAACATGGAGTTTTAATGGGCTTCATAGGAAGTAATAAAGAGCTGTGGGGAATAAGGAGCGGGAGGAGGCAATTCTGTTGTATGTCTAGACATCTATCAAGTGCCAGGTATACCTGAAGCTTTACAGATCCCGAGATGGGCAACATGTGGAGACTGTATGGGTGGACCTCTGTTCTTGGGTGGGCCCCCTTCCCCACTCTTCTGTCCCAGAACTTCAAGTTGCCCTTGAGGATTCCAGGACTTGTTGCCTCAGTGAAATGCATGGTCACGGTGCTCTGGCCAGAGGGCGGCCCTGAGGCAGAGTCCACTCCTGGAAATTTCACCTTAAACGAGAGACACGAGACATAAGCCTGACTGGGTCTTCCTAAAACATATGACCTGAAGAAACCCCCCGTTTCTGCTCCCTGAAGCCCCGGAGCTGACCCAGGTGTCATCCTTCCAAAGGCTGGTCTTTTAGCCCTTACTTCTGTTCCAGGAGCCACCCCACATCCTTCAGATTCCTGTTTTGATAAGGCTAGTCAGAGCCAGCTTCCATTACTTGCAATCCAAGGATCCTGGCCAACAGATACACCCACTTACAGAATGTGCCCCAAAGAATGACAGGTGGGTGGCATGGCAGTAGATCCAAGGGTGGTAGCCTCCATCCCTGACCCTGTACCCAGTGTGGTCACAGTCCTTATGGTGGGGATGGCTCTTTAGAAAGACTGACAGATCCCAGCTAGAACTCACCTTCTCAGCCACAGTCATAGTTTTAGCCCCTTTAGGCTCCATACCTAATAACTTCCGAGGTACCTGCTTTGGCAAAGGCTGTTAGTCTTGGCTCTACAGTTCTCATGCTCACCATTTCCACAGCAATTCGGCCACCTATCCCCACTGCCACACTCTGGTAATGGAGGTCTTTGTGAAACCTCTGGTGATCTATAATAGGTTCTTTACTCAGCCTCCTTTGTGCCACTACAGTAGCTTGTACTGTCTCCCATCATGGACTTACTATACCACCTTGTCATTATGTCTAGCTTTGGTAGTAGCTGTAAACTCTTCAAGGTTAAGAGTGTAAGTCAGGGTTGAGTACAGTGCTTTGCAATAAATGTTGAACAAACCAAACAATACACAAATTATATGAAGTCAGGAGGCAACATTATAAAATCATGTGAACAATCCCTAAAAAAACCCAACAAAGAACCAGTTAGAAGGTACATAACACCCCACCCCTCAAAACAAAAAAGGCAGGTGAGGACAGAATCCGGTCCACCAATGTCCAGGATTGTGTTCTCTGCATCAGCGTGAAACTATCTGATTCTTCCCCCACTGACATAACCCAGCTGCATAAGGAATACATCCAGGTCTTTGCAACTCTTTTCACATGTTCTCTCCCATATAAATGACTCAATTCAGTTCACAGTTAGCTTAGATTTCATGGCAAAGTTTATTTGAAGAAATAAAGAAAACTACGACAATCTCCCCATTCCAATATCTACCCTTCTATGTGTGGACCAAGGGGCTGTAATGTGGGTGAGGATGGACAGAGAGGAGGTATGGTCCCACTGTGCAGTTATTTCTCTAGTTTTCAGCATGTGCCATCTCAGCCCTGAGCCCCTCTAACCTCGGCCTCTTGTTCAGAGCAGTTGCACTACCCTGAGAGTATTTTATTTTTAGGTCAGTGGCCATCTCCTGAGTTCACTGATCACATTTCAGTCCCTGTGATCAATATGAGTGATAAGTGGTGGTCAAAGGTAGACAAGAGGCACAGACTGTGGAGGGAATACCTCTGTTAAAGCGGGCTCTAAGTGACTCATGGAATTCTCAATTTGTTAAAGTGCTCAACTACAACATACAAAATAAAGGTGTTGAAAAAGTACCTACTGGTGAGAAAGCAATTTAGACTGAAGGGTTTCTAGAAAATCATAACAAAAGAAAAGTATATAAGACCTTTACTCATAAAATTTCAGCAATGATGAGGGAAAAGTAAAGCTTAGAGCTTAGTCTCTGGATTACTAGAACTCTGAATCAAACACATCTCTAGATGGAGACCAGCTCCCTTAACTTCTCATAGAGACTGAATTAAACATTTATCATAATTTTTCTTGCTCTAACTCCTCTCTCATCAAATAAAACTTCTAATCTGAAATTTAATCCAGTTTCCTGTATGAAAGGATCTATTACAGGCAACTGATCAGTATATCTAGGGCCTGTAAACCAGTTTCCCGTAGGATAGTTAGCAAAAACCTGGAGATGAGAAATCAAGTTTTCAAATCTGTCAGGTTGAAGCCCACACGCAAGAAGAAATCCATAATATATCTATCCTTGTGGAATAATTAACTAGATTCAGGGACGTTGCTGCTAGTCCAGTGGTTAGGACTCTGCACTGTGCACTGCAGGGGTGCAGGTTCAATCCCTGGTGCCATGCTACAAGGTATGGCCAAGAAAAAACCACCAACACCAACATCAAGATACAGGATTAGGGTACTGTGGTAGTGAGGGGTAATAAGTATCCATCAGCAGCAGTGGCTCCCTTGTCCTGAAAGTTAGCATATGGCCTTAGCAATCACTTGTAAGTCCAGTGAGCAGTGGCCCAGCCCTGACCTTTGCAGAGGTCCCTATGGCGAAGAAAACAGGCATGGACTCTGAACCGGCGACCACAGTGAGGACAGGCATGTAGGGCTCCAGCATGCGTCTTCATATGCTCTGTCAGATGGTGCTTCAGCTTGAAACGCTTGTTGCAGATGCCACAGCCAAAGGGTCGAAGGCTGAAGGTCAGCATGATGTGCCGGTCACGCTTTGGCTTCACTGCAAAGCGTTTCCCACACAAACAACCAAAGCGTTTTCCATCTGCAGGGGGTGCGCCACCTAGCTTCACAGGCCCATGCACAGCCTGCCCTGCTCCCCCAGGTCCCCCACCCCCCGATAGGATTTCATTCCCATGAAGATCCACTGGTTTCCAGGATGGACCACCTCCTCCAGATGTTGTCCCTGCTCCTGAGGGCAGTAGGAACCCTAGTTCTCCATTCTCTTCAGTGTTCCCTGCTGGAAATACTTTGGTCTCCTCCTTTGCTCCTCCAGACTGACTTCCACCTCCTGCTATCTCCTCCTTGGACTCAAAGGGTTCCTGCTTGATGTAGAAGATTTTGGGGGGCAATGCAGTATGAGGAGCAGGAGGATCAGGTGGGGCGCTCTCGCCCTCTGGAAGCCTGCAAGGAATAGTGGATGTGGGCAGGGGGTGGGATACAGGAGGGCGAGGAAAACTCCCTGATCCTCTCTGAGGCTGAGGAGTCTGACAGGGTGCTGCTGACCCTTGGTCCTCCTCATCTTCTTCCTCATCTTCCTCTTCAACCTGAAGCTGTAATATATCTCCCAGTTCACTCCCCTCCCCTCCAATCGGGCTCTGGTTAGAAGCAGAAGACTGTGCCGGGGTCTGGAAAGGGGAAGAGCGGATGCACCAGCCTCCTGTGGTGGAAAGTAGTGTGTGGAAAGGGGTTGCTCCTCGGGATGAAATCCCACCACCTGCGTTTTCCAGTTCTCTAAGGATCTCTGAGCACTGATCTACCACTTGCCACATCTGCAGGCCACTGGCCACAAGAAGGTGCGCAGGGAGAGCATCCAGGGGCAGACGGAGGTGCCCCGAATAAATGAGCTGGAGCAGCCCCTCGAAGGCATCGGCTTCGATAACGCTGGGTAGGGTGAGACGCGGTGCATCCCCCAGAAGTAGTTTGTCGTGGAAGTAAGGAGAAGCGGCAGCCAACACTGCTTTGTGGGCTCTCAGTTCGCGGCCCTGCACCAGGAGAGAGACGTCACAGAACTTTCCCTCCAGCCTGTGGCGGTTCAGGGCCTCCAGCAGCAAAGAGCTGTGCTGTGGGAACTCGATCTGGATCGTCCGTGGGGCTGGGTTGCAGGCTGGGGAGGGGGCTACAGGAGGCAAAGGCGTCGA
>SJYX01002499.1:0-11451 GCA_006410675.1 Oreotragus oreotragus
GGGAGTTGGTGATGGATAGGGAGGCCCGGTGTGCTGCGATTCATGGGGTCGCAAAGAGTCGGACACGACTGAGGGACTGAACTGCGCTGTGCTGGGTCTTCGCTGCTGTGCGGGGTCTTCGCTGCTGTGCGAGTTTTCCGGCGGCTCCACTTGTCGCGGAGCATGAGCTCTACGGCACACTTGGGCTTCCGTAGTTGCAGCTCCCAGGCTCTAGAGCTCCAGCTTGGTAGTTGTGGCACATGGCCTCAGATGCTCCATGGTAAGTGGAATCTTCCTGGATCAGGGATCGAACCCGTGTCTCCTGCATTGACAGGCGATTCTTTACCGCTGAGCCACCAGGGAAGCCCTCATGCCTTGCTTTTGAGAGTCCGCTATTTCCAGCACTGCAGGGGGCACCAACGATGAATTAGTAACTCAGACTGACTTGAACCTCCCCAGGGAGGACCCACAAGAGGAGAGCCCGATGGCGGTAATGGGAGTGGGAGAAGACAGAAGCCGTGGGAGCCCAGGGGGCTCCTAACCTAGCCTTGGGAAGAAGCCCCGCAGGCTGGGATGGGAGGAAGGAGGAGACAGGCTGCAGTGTTAATTTTTTCTATCAGTGTGATTAGGCTAACAGATGCACAGAGGGGCCTCCCTACAATGCAGGAGACTGCCTTCCAATGCAGGAGACTTAGGTTTGATCCCTGGGTCCGGAATATCCCTGGAGAAGAAAATGGCAACCCACTCCAGTATTCTTTGCCTGGAAAATCTCATGGACAGAGGAGCCTGNTTTTTTCTATCAGTGTGATTAGGCTAACAGATGCACAGAGGGGCCTCCCTACAATGCAGGAGACTGCCTTCCAATGCAGGAGACTTAGGTTTGATCCCTGGGTCCGGAATATCCCTGGAGAAGAAAATGGCAACCCACTCCAGTATTCTTTGCCTGGAAAATCTCATGGACAGAGGAGCCTGGCAGGCTACAGTCCATGAGGTTGTAAGAGCTGGACACAAGTTATTGACTAAGCCATCAATGGATGCCCAGATAGCAGGGAAAACATGTTTGGGGGTGTCTGTCAGGGTTTTATTTTTTTTAAAGACCAGCATTTCCATCAGTAGACTGAGAGAAGCAGAGGTCCTCCCCAGCATGGGTAAGCATCACCCCCCACCCCAGGGCACCCGAATGGAACAAAAGAGCAGAGGAAGGGTGGGTTCACTTTCTCTCTGCTTGAGCGGAGAGATCTGCCTTCTCCTGCCCTTGGACATCGCTCCTGGTTCTGGGCTTTTCAAGCTCAGATCATTACATAGTCCATCTGTCCCCTCAATTCTCAGGCCTCTGGACTCAGGTGAATCACACCAGTGCCTTGCCTGGTCCTTCAGCTGGCGAACAACAGTTCATTTCAACCTCTGTAACTACATGAGCCAATCCCCGCACTAAATCTCCTCTTGTATATATTGCTGTATGTGTTAATGGTTCTGTTTCTCTGGAGACCCCTGACTAATTCACAGCCTGGGAGGGAGGAAATGAGTCCCACCTTGAGCAAGGGCCAGAGCTTGGCCTCTGCAAGATCTGAAAGGAATTCAGTGCAGGGGTCAAAGCCATAAGGGTGGCAGGGCAGGAGGAGAGGGGGCGACAGAGGATGGGATGGTCGAACGGCATCACCGACTCAATGGACATGAGCTTGAGCAAGCTCTGGGAGTTGGTGATGGACAGGGAGGCCTAGTCTGCTGTGGTCCATGGGGTCACAAAGAGTTGAACGCAACTGAGTGACTGAACTGAACTGTCCCTGGAAAGACAGAGAAGCAAAGGCAGAGCGTGGGTCAGTTCTCAACCCATCCCCGGGCCCGGAGCTGTCTCTTGGGTGGGGCGATGGCACACAGGATCCTCCTGCTTGCTTGCCTTTTGCACCTTCCCAGTATGTCCAGCCACTGCCGGGTGTGGGGGAGCCGGGGAGGTTGAGGATGCTCTGTCACCTCCTGGCGGAAAGACCCCATGCTCAGCAAACGCGCACATACGAGCCTCATCCTCTGTGTTTATTTATCAGGCTGTGTTAGACCTTGTCCATTTGGTGGCCGGACGCTGGGCCCAGCCTCCCATGTAGCTGAGAGCAGGCCGATGGGCAGGTGCTGTGGTCGAGGTTCAAGGCTGCAGACAGTGGCAGCTTTCATCCCATGAGGGGGTTTGAAGCCAAGTCTGAAATTAAAGGACGACTCTTTACTCAGCTCACTCATCCTTATCCAACCAACCAGGGAGACATTGTGATGTCAGGAAGCCTCACAGATGTCTGTCCATCTCAGATTTGATGGAGCTACTGGAGGCCACAGGCTTAGGATGTAAACTTTTCATTTTATTTGAAGCCTTCTTTTGGTTCAGGTAGCTGCTCCAATGCCATACTTCCACCTAGTTTAAAATGATGTTTACAGCTCTGTTTTCCTTGGCGTATGCAGATGAATAAGCCAAGATAGGGTATTTTGCTAAAAAAAAAAAAAAAAAACTAAGATCATGGCATCGGTCCCATCACTTCATGGCGAATAGACATGTAAACAACGGAAACAGTGACAGGTTTTATTTTCTCAGGCTCCAAGATCACTGCGGATGGTGCCTGCAGCCATGAAATGAAAAGACGCTTGCTCCTTGGAGGAAAAGCTATGACAAATGTAAGCATATGAAAAAGCAGAGGCATCACTTTGTTGACAAAAGTCCGTCTAGTCAAGGCTATGGTTTTTCCAGTGGTCATGTGCGGATGTAAGAATTGGACCCTAAAGAAGGCTGAGCGCTGAAGAAGTGATGCTTTTGAACTGTGGTGTTGCAGAAGACTTTTAAGAGTCCCTTGGCCAGAAAGAAGATCAAACCAGTAAAATCCCGAAGGACATCAACCCTGAATATTCATTGGAAGGACTGATGCTGAAGCTGAAGTTCTGATCCTTTGGCCACCTAATGGGAAGAGCTGACTCATTAGAAAAGACCCTGATGATGGGAAAGATTGAAGGCAAAAGGAGAAGAGGGTGACTGGGGATGAGATGAAGGTTGGATGGTATCATCGACTCAATATACAGGAGTTTGGCAAACTCTGGGAGATAACAAAAGACAGGGAATCCTGGTGTGCGGTAGTCCATGGAGTTGCAAAGAGTCGGACATTAGACTATGCAACTGAACATCAATAACAAAGGATGGTTTTTGTGTCCAGACACCAGTTTTCATTTGGGGTGAAGCTTCCACTGTGTAACTGCGTGAAGTCCTGCTGAAGAAAATAATCAAAGCTGAGACGAAAGCAGCCTTCCTCCCAAGGGAAAAAGAACCCTTGGTTTGCCGTGGGGCTCGGGGAAAGACTGAGGCTCCTCTGCCATCCCCTGCTTCCCGACTGCCATCCTCCCACCTCCTCCTGTCTAGAGACCTCTCTCCCTGCTGACTGCAAGTTTCTGTCCGATTTATTCTTCTGTTTAGAAGTCTGGGAAGACAGGAGGGAGTTGCAGAAATACCTGCAAACCATTGCTTCTGGAGTCTAATGAGGGGAATCTGTCAGCATTCACTGCAAACCCCACTTGGATCCACTGGGATGAAAACTTTCCCAAGGATGGACTGAGAGATGCCCCCAAGGGTGGCTTTGGTCGCTGGTGTTGATCAGACAGTCACCAATCTCTTTCCTGCCAGGATCCTCTCCCTCCACCTATGAGACCAAAATTCCCTCTTTCCTACCTTACCCCTCATGTTGGCCCAGATAGGGGAGGTGGGGGGCAAAGCGGGAGCTGACTGAGAAAATGGAGAGAAGCTCGATCCCCAGGGAAGTCCCATGCCTTCTCTTTCTTTGAAAAGCTCCCATTCTGTGGGCACGGAGGGCCAAGGGTGGTTCTGGATGGCACTGTGACCCCAAGGCCAGAGCCTGGGGACGTAGGACCCCAAGTTCAATAGAAAGAGGGAACGCGGCCGTGGCTGTGAATGCCCAGAAAGCCTCCAGGACCAGGCAGGGGCGGGGGCAGGACAGGTGTCAAGACCATGAGGGCAGCCTGCACAACCTTCCCGCAGTCCCCGGCTTCCCTTTGACTCCCAGTCAGCACGCGGGACACAGGCCCAGGAATAGACTCAGAGGCAGCAGCAGGAAGGAAGCTGCCAGGGGGCGGCGACTGCGTCAGGACCCAGCTCGGGTGCAGCTCCGAGCTTCCTGGTAAGGAAAGGGGAGAGCAAAGGACCAACAGGACGGTCTGCAGCCCTCATTGTCCAGCAAAAGGAAACACACCAGTTCTGCAGGGAACTCTTTTTTTTTCTCCCTGGCAACAAATTCTTGGAAGAATTTATGTTACAGAGCACGCCAGGGGAGCATCCTTGTGTTATCAAGGAGGCCACCTAGTCAGAGAAGCTGTGGAAATTCCAGTTGCGCACGTGAGAGGTGGGCCAGGACGGGCCACCGTGACGGCCCAGCGGGCTCCAGGGACGGAGGTGCTAAGGGTGGGAGTGCCCAGGGGATGTGCCCTTGGGATGAGGGAAGGGGGTGACCTGACGGCCCCAGGGACTAAAGGCAGAGAACACAGGATAGGACCAAGTCCCAGGGCCTCTGTGAGACCGTGTGCTGGAGTCAGGAAGGCAGGGCCTCGCTCCCTGGCCTGGGCTGGCTGGAGCATGCGAACCACATAGCTCAGGTAAGTGGTCGGTAATTCCCCAAAGCCAGCAAAGCAGCTCTGGGTGTCTGGGAGAAAGAAAGGAGCCTGCGGAGCCTATGAGGTGTAAGGCCTGCAGCTCCCTGGCTCTTTCGGCTCAGGGTCCTGGGGCGGGTCAAGGCTGAGCAAGCGCCACTTGGAGGAGAGATGGACGAGGACGGGCAGGGAAGGGAGCAGGAGAGGCAGGCAGAAACAGGAAGCTGGGAGAACGCGGCGCAGCGCAGAGATGCTGGTCAGGGCAGGAGGCTGTGACGAGGCCGTCTGGCTTTCAGTGTCGGCCCAGGGGCCTCGGGGAATAAAAGCTCAGCGCCACAGGCAGGTGGGGGTGTCAGAAGGTGTCCGCATGAGGGGCCTTGGGAGCGGGCTTCTAGGGAGGGTTCCTGTTGGCCAAGGGAGGGGTGGTCAGGGCCTTCAGGGGAATTATTGTGCATGAAGGAATCTGGGCAGGGTTTCCTGCAGATGTTGACCTGCATGGAAGAGAGCTTTGCAGAAGCCATGGGTGATTCTGGCTCAGGTTCCCCTCATCCCCTAAACATCACGACACACACACAGGTGATGAAAGTCACACGAGTTTAGGGGAAGGAGGGAAGAGAAATATCTGTCGATCAAAGGGTTAATAAGTGCCTGGGAGACAGAGGGGCAAGAATATCCAGTCTGCAGAGTCTGAGAGGAGCAGCCGTGGCTGAGGTCTCACCTGAGGCTCCCACCTGGCTGGCAGGGCTGCAGGCAGAGAGAAACAGAAAGGGTCTGCCTGCTCCTTTGCCTCCTGGCTTCTCCACCCGCTGGGGTGTCTCAGGCTCCCCCAGGGCACCCCCAAGAGGAGCTGGCTCTGGGGTCTTTGTCCTTTCCTGCCTGGGCATTGGAGAGGTGTGCAGGCATTTGGCCTGCACAGATTGAATGAAGTAGGCCCAGCATCCACCCCAGTTCACACCGCTGGAGCCCCCTGCACCAGGGCAGAGAGCTAAAGAAATATTCTCCAGCTGCCCCCACAGATCCTTCATGTCCCCCTGACAGCGTAATCCAGCCACCCAAGGCTCCAGAGGACTCAGCATGACTGAGAGTACTGTCAGCCCTCTCCACCCTAGAAAAAGCAGAGATACTTCAGGAAACAGAAAAGTGTCTCAAGAGATGCTCAGTTTGACTCCTTAGAGATTTCAGGAAGAGGGTCTGTTCCCAAACTAAACAACCCATCTACCAAACTGCACAGAAAAATACCTTAATCACATTTTGTGTGAGCTGTGAAATCTCTCACCCTGCATACTCCCTGTTCTCTTGTATCCACCCCTTCCTTCCTACCAAATTTAGAGCAAACTGTACTTTGGAAGTAGATTTAGTGGTAAAGATCACACCTGCCAGTGCAGGCAACACAGGAGATGTGGGTTTGATCCCGGGGTCGGGAAGATCCCTGGAGGAGAAAATGTAAACCCACTCCAGGATTCTTGCCTGGAAAATCTCGTGGACAGAGAGAGGAGCCTGGCAGACTACAGTACATGGTGTCGTAAAGGGTCAGCAACCGAGCACAAATACACTTCAGATGTTTAAATATATTTGTTACTTTACCATGAGTGAAAAATAATTTTTTCTGCATTAAAGATTTTGAAATTACAGAAAATTTTGAAATTACAGAAAATTACAAATTTTCATCAAAAAAAAAAGGTCAAGTTCTACTAGAAGTCACATTTTCTAGAAACGTCCAGATTTTTCCCAGATGGCCTCAGCTTCGAGGTTTGCCGTTGGTGTCAACAGCTGAGCCGTGTCCTTGAAGCAGCCGTGACTCAGCTGGTTCGAAATAAACTTGAGTGTGAATTCTCCTCTCTGGAGATCTGGGAGTCATCCTTGGCAGCCGCCCTGTGATCACTGCGTCACCTCAGTCACATCTGCTCAGGAATGTCGCAAGTCTCCCTGACTCATGGGGGAAGCACAGGCTGCAAACGGTTGAGGAGCTCATGCGCGTAGGGTGGGGGGCATGTCACCTGCAGGGTGAGTCAGCAACCTACAGAGGCCTCCATGGAGGATCAGGAAGAAAAAAAAAGAGAGAATGGCTGGTCCCCGAGAAAATACAATGGCAAATTTGTTTTATGATTTGCGGGAAACGCTGCTGATCAGGAGTGAATTGTCATGCTCTTCCACCAAGCAGTTCAAAATGGGAGCAGCTGTTTCTTTGGTCAGGCAGAGGTCAAGGCTGTGTGCCCTTGAGCCCTGGGCTGGGCCCAGGCGCCGTTTGGGGGACTTTTCTGCCCTCCATGGGCTTGGGTCGGCTCCCACCCCTGCAGTCCCTCCTGCCACATTCACAGGGCCCCTTGTGACTGCAAAAAAGGGAAGTCTCAGGCAGGAAACCAACTGAGTGTTTTGTGCCCCCTGTCAGGGGCACAATGACCCTGACCCTACGACCCTGCTCTGCAGACAGTCCCGTCACTTGCTTTTGGAAATGGCTCACAGGGTCAGGGAGTAGGACCCCACCCTCTCAGGCCTATTGCAACTCAGAGTTGAGAGAGGTGAGAGTTTGAGCTTTGGTGTTTGAAAGGTCAAGGGTGATCCCAGCTCCAGAGAGTTCTGCCCATTTTGTCATCATGGTCAAAGTTAGGGGAGGACATTTGGCACAGCTTAGCTTTCGAATACTCACACAGAGGAGGGCAACAGGGCAATAGTCCATGTGATGGACAGCCAGTCCTCTGGAGGGTCACCTTCTGAGAATCAGAGGCTCCTTCGTCCTAGCTAGGGAGCCAGGTCCAGCCACTCAGAGCATCTGTTATGTGTCAGACCCATCTGGCCTCTCTGTGCCCAAAGCTGCTCTTGGGTGGGGATGGACAGGGGGAGCCCAGGACGGGAGAGGCTGGGCTGCCCGGAGACCCTGGAGGAGGCTCGGAGCTAAGGGTCATCACCCAGGCTGGGCTTCAGCCCAGGTCCATCAGTAGGTAGCTTTTGCTCTGAACTTTCAAAGTTGAATCCAAAGCTCCGATCTGAACTCTTTTTCTTCTGTCCTTCTTTCAGATTCTGGGTTTCTCCACCTTGTCCCTCTGCAGGCCAGGGCCTCAGCGTGAGTCTCTGACAGCCACAGTCTCCTGCCCCTGGTCCTGTGCAGGCCTGCCCTTTTATCCCATCTCTGCCCTTTGTTCTGTAGTCACACCTCTCGTGTCTCCTTGCTGGGAGAACCTTCTTTCTAAGAGCCCCAGTATTGAATTCTTAGGGTCATGACTTCTGATCATTTCCCAACAGTGCACACAAATCAAAACATGAAACAAAGCGACTGCCCCGGTGCTCCAGGGCTTATGACTTCTCCTTCTAATGCAGGCAGTTCAGGTTCGATCCCTGGTTGGGGATCTAAGATCCCACATGCCAAAAAACCAAAGCATACAACAGAAGTAATGCTCCAACAAATTCAATAAAGTCTTTTTCTAAAGCTTAAAAAAAACCCATAAACCAAAGACACAATGTTAGGACATTGAAGGCACCCTGAATCTAGGTTAGGTACCCCTGGATGCATTAACCTCTGATCCACATATATAGGGCTTCCCAAGTAGAACCCACCTGCCAATTCAAGAGTTGAAGAGATGTGGGTTTGATCTCTGGTTTGAGAATATCCCCTGGAAGAGGGCAGGGCTATCCACTCCACTGTTCTTGGCTGGAGAATCCTACGGAAAGAGGAGTCTGGCGGGCTACAGTCCAAAGGGTCATAAAGAGGTGGACACAGCTGAAGTGGCTTAGTGTGAGAGTGCACGCACACACACACACACACGCACACATGCCATATGCATAACTTCCCACATGCATGCTGAGCTTTCTAGTAGCAAGTATGAAACGAGCCCTCATCACGAAGGATCTTTCTTGAGCCTGACATATGTTTTTGAGAACCTACTGAAAGCGCTGTATTTTTTTTCTCCCATAAAATGCATATATCCAAATACATCTAAATTTTAGCTTTCCTTTTCAGAAATCTCATACTTCTCCTGCAGCCCATTCATGAGAATTTAACTCTGTTTTCTAATGTTATTTAATCAATTCTGAGTCTAAGCACTCCCTCCCTTGATGCCCCATTTAGGATGTTTCCTCCTCTGTGGGATCTCCCCTGAATCCCCAGCTGGAAATCCTCTCCCCTTCCTCGGGTTTCCACACTCATTCTGTGGCTCTTCACCCCGTGACCCTCCAGGGGTAAATGCTATGGGTTTCCAGTACCTCTTGCCGTGGCACCTAGATATATGGTCAACATTTCATTTTTTCATCCATTCTGTTTTTGAATGAGGTTCAGGGAATGAAGGATTATTGTTTTCTTCTCTAGTACATTGAACATTTGGATCTCTCCTACCCAAATATTAAAATAGGCTGAGCAGAATGCAACTTGGCTGGGTTTGTTTATTGGGTCAGAAATGTATCCAAACTAGGAGAATGACAGTGGATAAGACTTGGCGTGAGGGGACACCAAAAAGACTAAGAATTTTTCATCTATGAAGCTGAAGGCTGAAAGGGCATGTATGTAATACCAAGGAAACGATGAAAGCTAACAATAATGCATACTGGGATTTGCTTACCATAATTGAAAATACTGAAATTAAGGCGGTCTGTAAAAAATGGATACAAATAGCATCTTCTATTGGCTTTAACATTGACTTGTGTAGTGGGGAGGGAAACTTGGCTGTCAGTATCCTGAAAGACTACGTAAGTTATAGACATAAACAGGCTCAAGAAAGATTGAGCGATTGCTACAAGAAGTTAAAAAAGACCTAAGTAGATGGAAAGGCACCCTGCATTCATGAATGGAGGGGCTTAACATGGTTGAGATGTCGACACTACCCAAAGCAATGTGGAAACAATCCAAATGTCCATCAACAAATAACTAGATAAGTTATATATGGTGTATACTTACTGTGGAATATTATTCAGTCTTAAAAAAGAATGAAGGGCTGATCCATATTGCAACACGAATGAACCTTAAAACCGCTGTGCTAATTAAAGTGAGTCAGACTCAAAAGGACAAATAGTGCATGATTCCACTTACAAGAGGTACCAAGAGCAGGAAAATTCATACAGAAAATAGAATGGTGATTAACAGGATCTGGGAGAAGAGGGACTGAGGGCTTACGGGTTAAATGCACAGAGTTTGTGTTTGAGTTGATGAAAAATTTTTGCAAATAGATACGGTGATGATTGCATAACACTGTGAGTGTCCCTAATGCCATGAGGCATACACTTTTCAAAAAAGACATGCTTAGAGAAATATATGTCACATCATAGGTCATCAAGAGCGTGGAGAGACAAACCACTGGCCTTGGCAGTGGCCTTTGCCCCCGAGCTTCATTCCTCACCAGTGATAAGCTCTGGTCTCAGCTGCAAAGGCACCCCTGGGATCCAAAGGACTAGCTTGAGGGTGAGCGTTCAGTTCTGCAGGGACCTGTCCTGGGAGGTCCACAGATACGGTGATTGCTGGCATCCCTCAGGCAACATGAAATGGCTTTGTGCATTTCTAGAAGCTCCAGAGCTGCTGGCCAGTGGANAGGACTAGCTTGAGGGTGAGCGTTCAGTTCTGCAGGGACCTGTCCTGGGAGGTCCACAGATACGGTGATTGCTGGCATCCCTCAGGCAACATGAAATGGCTTTGTGCATTTCTAGAAGCTCCAGAGCTGCTGGCCAGTGGAATGTTTTGAAGTATTAGATGTTTCACAGCTAGGGAAGGTCCTCCTGGCATGAAATCTTCACTCCTTTAGGGAAATAACAGCAACAAAGGGAGCGACATTTTATTAATTTGCTGGAAAGAAAGAAACACACACCAACACACACCCACACATATGCAGACTCTCCCCAAAGATAGAGTTATCAATTACAGATATTAGCAATGACTACTCTCTATTAGTGGGGCTTCCCAGCTGGCTCAGTGGTAAGGAACGCGCCTGCCAAGGCAGGAGACGCAGGTTCCATACCCGGATCAGGAAGATTCCCTGGAGGAGGAAGTGGCAACCCACTCCAGCTTTCTTGCCTGGAAAATCCCGTGGACAGAGGGGCCTGGCTGGCTATAGTCCATGCAGTTGCAGAGAATTGGACGTGACTTAGAGACTCAGCACGCGTGCTTGAAAACCTGGTTTTAGGGGTAATTTTACAAACCCAGGCTGCTCCAGAGGGCTGGGAACACAAGCAGCACAGCCCTTTCCCCATAGAAGAGGCTGTCTGTCCCAAGTCCCAGCTGGACCCTCTGCCCGTTGGTCCCTGCGTCCCTGATGCTGATGTCACACTCCGGGTGAGGACCTGATTGTGTCACACACCCCTCTGTGAGTGCCCAAGAGCGGAGAGAGAAAGGTTCTGCTTCCCCAACTTCCGTGGGGGATGGTGACACCTGCAATATTCTCCACCATCTGAGCCACCAGGAAAGCCTTCAGAAACCCAATACATACCGTAAATCATCGCCCTCCTGGAAAAACATTCAGTTCCCACTGGACTGAGAATCAAGGGTCAGGACCCATATGAGGCTTTAAAGATATTTCCTCTCTCGGAGTCTCAGGGCGTATTTGTGCATCTGCAGGAGCTGGTACCTGATGGAAAATTCGTGGGTTTCTGACTTTGGCAGATGCTCCCTCTGCTTTCCCACAAAAGATGATGCCCCGGCTGCCTTATTCTTCAAGTCTTGGTAGCAGGAGCCCCAAGTCCTCCCCGCCACGGCCAAGGCCCAGCAGACTGCTCCTGGCATGTCAGTGGTGGGGTGGTGCTTCCCAAGGCAGAGACTGTGGCAGGCTGGTGATATCACCCCCTTTTCTGGAGGCAACTGACCCCTGGGACATAGAAATGACTTAACTGGAGAGAGTGACAAGTGTTACTTGCTCCTGGTTGCGGCAATCT
>SJYX01002500.1:0-76196 GCA_006410675.1 Oreotragus oreotragus
TTTTTTTTTTTTTAATGCACAGAAGCTTACCAGAAAGTACAAGTTGCCATTTCCCCCCTCAGACCCACCCCTCACAGGTTACTAAGTTTCTTGATACCTTAAAATGGTTAACAAATATTTGTTGAATGAATAAATGTCTTTCAATGAATTGTCTTTGCCTGTGGAACACAGATGTATGTAAATTGCCTTTTCTCTCTTAACAGCATACTTAGATCTTCTGTCATTTCACAACCACGGAGCACTCCATCATTGGTGTACTATAATTTGACTACTCTGCTGTTGATAGGCATTCACGTTTACAGTCTCTTATTATAAACAGTGTTGCAGGGAAGATCCTTGAGTAGCACATGGGTTGTCTGACTCAAGCTTTAAGTTGTTTTTCCAGGAGCTGAAAACCGGCCTGGTGATGACCAAAGAACATGGGCTTAGGATCTGAAGGTACTAGCTGGGAGGGGAGCTCTTCATGTAATCACTGAAACAAAATGGTCCTTCTTGCTCTTGGAAAGATTAGTGGGATCCCCTTTGATCTAGCAGTTTTAGAAAATACATGAGAAGAAAGAAGCCTCAGTTCCCCCCCAGGCAGGCATAGTCCACTCTGCCCGCCTGGTGAGGCAGAAGGTTGCTCTGGATCACCTTCTCAACCTGCTCTGGAATCAGACAGGCTTTGGTTCAATTGCTAGCTTTGAAATCCTGGCACCACCCCTTAAAAGCTTTTGAGAGTCTGGAAAAATCACATCACAGTGTCTCAGAGCCCCAAGTTTCCTCTTAATAGTTGTGAGGATGAAAGAGATGTTTGCAAATCACCCGGCTCCTACAGGTCTATGATAAACAGCAACAGTAATGCTGTCAAACCTGAGGTCATTTTGCACTGACTCACTCCTGCTTTGGGCCGTTTGCTGTTGCAGACCTTAGCGCACATGCAGAGGGAGGCCTCCTGAGAGCATGGCTGCAGGACACTTTGAAGAAGTGGAGCAGAATCAGCCGTTATGAAGCCCAGACTCCTGACTTGCCTCCATGTGCCTTCTAGGAAGCAATGGGTGTTAATTCCTGTGCCACAGACTCTAGGATAGAGTTTTTCCCATCCAGGAGCTTTCAGTCTCATCAAAGACACACTTGTGAGGAATAAAAAAATACAAGATGAAATAGCTGTCAGATTAGCAGACTAGACTTCAGAGGAGAGCTATCACTGGGTTAGAATGGGGGGAAAGGATTTCATCCTAGAGGTTTCATGGTGGAATTGGAATTGAGAGAGCTGGGAATGGCAGGTGGGTTTTAATAGCTGCTGTCACAGCCCTGAGGATGATGGGTGGCCTTGAGGGAGGATTCCCTATGAGACAGGGTGTGTGCCTGGCTCCCCAGAGGGAAAATCTGAGCACATTTTCCTCTAGAAACATTGTTACACATGATCTAAACTACAGTGCAATGACTGGAGCTATGTTATGGTAGATAAAGTCTCTATTTAGAACAACATAAACTTTTGTGCCCCTCGAGGTAAGAAGCGGTATGTGCTGCCAACGGGAAACTTTGTTCCACTGTTCTGAAGGGCCAGCTTAGTGATGATGAGCTTTGCAACACCACCTGTTCAGACCTTACAGCCACTACAGTGGGCAGCCATTGAAAGTTCCTGAGCAGAGAAGCAGGATCAGAATGTTTGGGGGGAAGTTATCTGGTGCAGGCACGCAGGAGGGATTTTCAGCTGCAGAGCTTTAATGAAGGCTACTGCCAAAGCCCAGGTGTGAAGTAACAGCAAGAAGGACCAGGTCCAAAAGACGGTATGCAAACAGTATCTACCAAATTTTTAGAAAACAACTAGCCTGACACCTGGATCCCTTTACTGGTAAGGTAGGTATTGTGTACCTACTGGGTGCCAGCACTGAGGACCTAACAGCGAAACAAAACTCCATCCTCAGGAATTTACAGTACAACTGGGGAAGATGAGGCAGTGAACATGTGAGGGCTCACAGCTGCCAGGCACGGATGGAGGAGCTGGAGAGGTGGCAGGAAATAAAGCTTTCAAGTCTCTGCTTCCATGGAGCCCACATTCTGATAGAAAATGCAAATACACGTTAAAAGGAAAAACCAAGGAGAGTAAGAGGGACAGAGTATACAGAAGTTTACAGGACATACAACGATGCCCTGAAGGCAGTGGGTATATACTGTTCATTCAGTTAGTCTGGTTGTGAATGAAAAGAAATGAAGGGGCTGCTGAGCACAGTGGGGTGAATAAAGCGTTTTCCAGGATAGCGTAGGTAGAGGATTGGCAGCCCGTGAACAGTAAGGATAGAGTAGTAAGAATGAGAGGAAGCTGGGTTAAGAGCACTTTAAAAAGCTCGATGCAGAGGAGAGTCGAGTGCTGTGGAGGCTGAGGGGAAAGGGGAGGGACCCCCGAGTCGGAGGCCTGGGTTCACAGCCAGCAGTGCCCAGTGTGGGGGGACAGATGAGGGCTAGTGCAGCAGAGGCTGGGGAGGGGCCTGGGAAATCCACAGTTGAGGCTGGTCAGCAGTGGCGTCTGAACTTGAACTCCGTGTTGAGGGAAGAAGCAATTGCTGCAATCAGGTAACGGGAAGTGGGTGCAGATAAGAACAGAGGGCGGCAGCACCCAACACGCCGGGCCAGGAGGGAGGGAATAAACGGAACCGTGGTCTCTCCTCTGGTGGGCCTGAGAACTGGCGCGGCCCCACCTGCACACTGCAGCCCGAATCCGACCAAGAGATGGCCCTGCCCTTTGCTCGCCCCTCTTCCCCATCAAGTGGACCTGAAGTCCCTAGATTGCAGGGACCGTCCTGATACCCACTGGGACCTGGATGTGGTGGGCACTTGGTTTCCATTCAGTTAAAGTGCAGCCACACCTAGAATTTAGTTAGGAGCCTCAGAAATAACCTGATTGAACTTTCTTGAGTTTGCTTTCTGTGAGGTGTAGGCCGAATTTGGGGGTCTCTCATTGTAACTTAGGGTCAGGCCCCTTCCCATTATAAGTAGGATTTTTCTCCCATCTTCAAGATTCGATCAGAATTTTCTAACTGCAGTCTAGAGACACTAAGGCTCCCCATGAGACTCAAAGGATTTGTGAAGCTGAAACATTCTCACAAAACTGAGACGTCGTTTGCCTTTTCCTCTCATTCCTTAAGAGCGCATGGTGGAGTCCCCCAGGGCTGCACAGAATGGGGCATCGCAGTCGGCTGAATGCAGAACAGACCTGAGAATCCAGAAATGCAGAGGCATGCAGAAACGCCAGGCAGTGCTGCTCCCCTCAGACTCAACTCTTAAATACGGTCATCTATGCTAACGTGTAATAACTTGACTTCAGGTGAATTAATGGAGCTTCTAAAGTTGACCAGCTTTGCTAAGATGGTTACGTATCAGTAGGCAAGTTGCATGTAAGCAAGAGTTCTTTGGGGTCTGCCATCATTTTTCACAATGTAAAGGAGTCGGGGCTGAAATATTTGAGAAACACTGTGTTAAATACTGCAGTACCCCAAGCGTAGTTTGTGACCCAGCTGCCATCTCAACCAACTCTCTGAGAAGCTCAAAGTGAACTGGTGTTTCCATGCAGACGCACTCAGAAATCTCACCCAGAAATCCCACTGAGCTGATAATCTTTGGACTAGTTTTTCCAGTTTCCTAAGCTTTGTTAGTATTAACACTTTCCTTCCACCGGGGCGGCCTGCAGGGAACCCGCCTAGCAGCTCAGAACCGCCCAGTGAAACAACAGGGCTCCACCTCTTCCAAAAAGTGAAACTCCACAGAACCACATGCCCAGAACTTGACTCGTTTGTTAAATTCGCCTTCCAAAAGTATTTTTACAGTATGGCCCCGGGGCTTGGTGACCACAGTATCAAGAAATGTGAGTTTCCTTTTCCAGTTCTGCAGCCAACTGGCCACATGACCTTAGAGACGCTCCGGTCCTTCCCTGCCTCAGTTTTGTTGTTCAGGCGTCCAGTCGTGGCTGACTCTTGGCAACTCTATGGACTGCAGCATGCCAGGCCTCCCTGTTCTCCCGAAGGTTGCCCAAGTTCATGTTCATTGCATCGGTGACACCATTCAACCATCTCTTCTGCCCTCGATCTTTCCCAGCATCAGGGACTTTTCCAATGAGTTGTCTGTGCGCAGCAGATGACCAAAATAACTGGAGCTTCAGCTTCAGCATCAGTCCTTTCAATGAGTATTTTAGAGTTGTTTTCCCTTAAGATTGACTGATCTTGCTGTCCAAGGGACTTTCAGGAGTCTTTTCCAGCACCACAGTTCAAAGGCATCAATTCTTTGGTGCTCTGCCTTCTTTATGGTCCAGCTCTCAAAACCATACGTGACCACAGCCCTGACTATATGGACCTTTGTTGGCAGAGTAATGTCTTTGCTTTTCAACACACTGTCTAGGTCATAGCTTTCCTGTCAAGAAGCACTCATTTCTTGACTTCATGGCTGCAGTCACCATCTGCGGTGATTTTAGAGCCCAAGGAGAGGAAATCTGTCACAACTTCCCACCTTTTCCCCTTCTATTTGCCATCAAATAATGGGGCCACATGCCATGATCTTAATTTTTTCAATATTGAGTTTTAAGCTGGCTCTTTCACTCTCTTCCTTCACTCTCATCAAGAAACTCTTTAGTTCTCTTTGCTTTCTCCCATTAGAGTGGTATCATCTGCACATCTGAGGTTGTTGATGTTTCTCCCTCCTGTCTTGATTCCAGCTTATAACTCATCCAGTCCAGCATTTCTCCTCATAAAACAGGGGCTGGCTCCCAGCCTCTCCTGCTTCAGCAATGACAGGACTGCTGTCCAGCCCAGGCAGAGTGAAGACCCGTCCATGTGCTTACATGCCTCTCAGTGTTTCAGTTCAGTTCAGTCGCTCTTTGCGACCCCATGAATTGCAGCACGCCAGGCCTCCCTGTCCATCACCAACTTCTGGAGTTCACTCAAACTCATGTCCATTGAGTCAGTGATGCCATCCAGCCATCTCATCCTCTGTCGTCCCCTTCTCCTCCTGCCCCCAATCCCTCCCAGCATCAGGGTCTTTTCCAATGAGTCAACTCTTCGCATAAGGTGGCCAAAGTATTGGAGTTTCAGCTTTAGCATCAGTCCTTCCAAAGAACACCCAGGACTGATCTCCTTGCAGTCCAAGGGACTCTCAAGAGTCTTCTCCAACACCACAGTTCAAAAGCATCAATTCTTCAGCGCTCAGCTTTCTTCACAGTCCACTCTCACATCCATACCTGACCAACGGAAAAACCATAGCCTTGACTAGACAGACTTTTGTTGGCAAATGTCTCTGCTTTTCAATATGCTATCTAGGTTGGTCATAACTTTCCTTCCAAGGAGTAAGCGTCTTTTAATTTCATCACTGCAATCACCATCTGCAGTGATTTTGGAGCCCAAGAAAATAAAGTCTACCACTGTTTCCACCATTTCCCCATCTATTTCCCATGAAGTGATGGGATGCCATGATCTTCGTTTTCTGAATGTTGAGCTTTAAGCCAACTTTTTCACTCTCCTCTTTAGCTTTCAAGAGGCTTTTTAGTTCCTCTTCACTTTCTGCCATAATGGTGGTGTCATTCAAACATAGTAATTAGTCCACCAGAAAGATCTGACTCTAGGTTGATGGCTTTTCAAAACTTGTGCTCAAAAAATTAACATCTGCAAATTCTGGGTCCACAGTTCCTCCCAGATCAGAGCACTAGCAGAGCACTAGGTGGCCCCGGTTCAGTCTCTTTTTGTCCACACACCTCACACACCATCCACGTATGCGGCACCTCCTGTGGGCCTGGCCATGTACAGAGGGCTTTACCTCACCCACTCCCGATAGCCTAGGGGGCTGGACTATCACTGTCCAGGCGAGAACACGTTCTCAGAAAGGTTAGGGGACATGCTCTGGCTTAACGTGAAGCAGTCAAGTTAAGGTTTAAACCTGACTTCCAAGTCCATGCAGCTCCACCAGGGTGCTCTGTATGAGGATTTTAAAGAAGCAGCTGTGTTTGCTTAAAAATACTTTAGAACCTAGATCTTTAAGTTATGCTGGTTCCTGGTTTTCCTATTGCTCTTATTTAGAAAGGCTTGGAACAGTTAAAGACCAGTCCACACAGAACCCTAGTTAGAAGAAAAACAACCCCAACCGCCTGTCTTGTTTTGACATCCACTCAGTAAAATCATGTCCCCAAATCCCTGCTAATAAAATCGTGTTGACTCTCCAGGTCCCCTGCCCTCTCCCAAACCCTCCAGCATCTCGGCAGTGGGATGAAGGGAATGACAAGGGACGTGAACCATGTCACACTCCCCTACATTTTAAAACAGTCTCAACGCCAAGATTCCAGAGGCTCCCAAAGTTAAAAGGTTAAGAATGCTCAGTTTAGTTTTCTCCAGATTAGCTAAAGGCACACCATCTTGTCACTGCCCTAACACATTGCAGACAAAGATAGGAGTCCCCTCTCTCACAGAAGTCTCAGAGAAGTGTCTTTTCTAACAGGAAGTGTCCTATCCGCAGGGTGAGGTATGGATCAGCCTGCAGGGCTGCGGGGGAAGGCCTAGGGTGGCTCAGGCCCCTGGCCAGTCACCTGGAGCTGCCTCGACACTTCACCTCGAGCACTGCAGGACGAGAGAGGCCTGCAGGACCAGTCTATAGTGAGGCGCAAGCCAGGGCTTGTGCCCAGCTAGCCAGCGCAGCAGGAGCAAGAGCCAGGCTAAGGACACGAGCGGCTCTGGGGACAGACTGCCACTTGTGACCATCCCATGCCTCAATTTCCTGCTCAGGACAAAAGTCCTAACTAGAGAACCGACTCCACAGGTTAAGTGTGTTAAGTGGGGGAAAAAAAAAAAGCCAAATGGCACCTGTTATAATTACTATTAACCCCTAAAGGATAACTTTAAGACACATGGAGACCTTCCATTCCAAATTCCTCATTTTGCAGATGAGAAAACTGGCCCAGAAAGGCTGGGTGACTTCTCTGAGGCTAAACAGCCCTACCAACCACCTGGGCAGATGGCTTTGTTCTCTGCTGCCAAGCTCCTTCTCCAGGGTGTTCGCTCTGGGAAGCCATTTTCAGGACGGCAGTAATTATGGGCTGGCGGGGCCCCCTTCACCTGCTCCACTGGCATGGCTGTGACAGCCTTTTGCAGCCCACTTCCAGACTCAGGGGATGCAAGTCAGTGCACTCCAGGATTCTGAGTCATCTCTGTCTGTGAATCAACCTTCATCCGTCCATCCATCTTGAATAGAGAGATCTCATTGTCCTCCAGTCTCTGAATGGGAACCCCGTGTTTCTCCTTTGAAAATGTCAGTGTGTTAGTTGCTCAGCCATGTCTGACTTTGTGACCCCATGGACTGTAGCCCAGCAGGCTCCTCTGTCCGTAGGTAGCCATGCCCTTCTCCAGGGCATCTTTCCAACCCAGGAACTGAACCTGGGTCGCCTGCATTATGAGCAAGATTCTTTACTGTCTGAGCCACCAGGCAGGTTTGGACTTTGCTTACTGAGAGTCCTCCAGCTGTAAGTACATCAGGCTCTCCTCCCGATTTCAGACTGGGGACAGCACAGCAGAGGTGGACACAAGTGTCTGCTCTAAGATCCTGGAGGAAGCACTGAACGCTTATGTCGGGGGCTTCAAAGAGGCTTCCCAGCCCACAACCCCTCCCATGAGAACTTCACCTGCCTCCCCAGGGCCGACCGACAGAGCCACCTGCAGCTGCAACTGGCTTGCTGGACATATGCCCCAGGCAGCTGGGAGCCTGCCGGCAATCATCTGAATCCCAGGAGCAGAGGACAGTTACCATGGCTACCAAAGCTGTAACCATTGGCTGCTTTGGCTGTGGGAAAGAGGCTTTTTAGTTCCTCTTCACTTTCTGCCATAATGGTGGTGTCATTCAAACATAGTAATTAGTCCACCAGAAAGATCTGACTCTAGGTTGATGGCTTTTCAAAACTTGTGCTCAAAAAATTAACATCTGCAAATTCTGGGTCCACAGTTCCTCCCAGATCAGAGCACTAGCAGAGCACTAGGTGGCCCCGGTTCAGTCTCTTTTTGTCCACACACCTCACACACCATCCACGTATGCGGCACCTCCTGTGGGCCTGGCCATGTACAGAGGGCTTTACCTCACCCACTCCCGATAGCCTAGGGGGCTGGACTATCACTGTCCAGGCGAGAACACGTTCTCAGAAAGGTTAGGGGACATGCTCTGGCTTAACGTGAAGCAGTCAAGTTAAGGTTTAAACCTGACTTCCAAGTCCATGCAGCTCCACCAGGGTGCTCTGTATGAGGATTTTAAAGAAGCAGCTGTGTTTGCTTAAAAATACTTTAGAACCTAGATCTTTAAGTTATGCTGGTTCCTGGTTTTCCTATTGCTCTTATTTAGAAAGGCTTGGAACAGTTAAAGACCAGTCCACACAGAACCCTAGTTAGAAGAAAAACAACCCCAACCGCCTGTCTTGTTTTGACATCCACTCAGTAAAATCATGTCCCCAAATCCCTGCTAATAAAATCGTGTTGACTCTCCAGGTCCCCTGCCCTCTCCCAAACCCTCCAGCATCTCGGCAGTGGGATGAAGGGAATGACAAGGGACGTGAACCATGTCACACTCCCCTACATTTTAAAACAGTCTCAACGCCAAGATTCCAGAGGCTCCCAAAGTTAAAAGGTTAAGAATGCTCAGTTTAGTTTTCTCCAGATTAGCTAAAGGCACACCATCTTGTCACTGCCCTAACACATTGCAGACAAAGATAGGAGTCCCCTCTCTCACAGAAGTCTCAGAGAAGTGTCTTTTCTAACAGGAAGTGTCCTATCCGCAGGGTGAGGTATGGATCAGCCTGCAGGGCTGCGGGGGAAGGCCTAGGGTGGCTCAGGCCCCTGGCCAGTCACCTGGAGCTGCCTCGACACTTCACCTCGAGCACTGCAGGACGAGAGAGGCCTGCAGGACCAGTCTATAGTGAGGCGCAAGCCAGGGCTTGTGCCCAGCTAGCCAGCGCAGCAGGAGCAAGAGCCAGGCTAAGGACACGAGCGGCTCTGGGGACAGACTGCCACTTGTGACCATCCCATGCCTCAATTTCCTGCTCAGGACAAAAGTCCTAACTAGAGAACCGACTCCACAGGTTAAGTGTGTTAAGTGGGGGAAAAAAAAAAAGCCAAATGGCACCTGTTATAATTACTATTAACCCCTAAAGGATAACTTTAAGACACATGGAGACCTTCCATTCCAAATTCCTCATTTTGCAGATGAGAAAACTGGCCCAGAAAGGCTGGGTGACTTCTCTGAGGCTAAACAGCCCTACCAACCACCTGGGCAGATGGCTTTGTTCTCTGCTGCCAAGCTCCTTCTCCAGGGTGTTCGCTCTGGGAAGCCATTTTCAGGACGGCAGTAATTATGGGCTGGCGGGGCCCCCTTCACCTGCTCCACTGGCATGGCTGTGACAGCCTTTTGCAGCCCACTTCCAGACTCAGGGGATGCAAGTCAGTGCACTCCAGGATTCTGAGTCATCTCTGTCTGTGAATCAACCTTCATCCGTCCATCCATCTTGAATAGAGAGATCTCATTGTCCTCCAGTCTCTGAATGGGAACCCCGTGTTTCTCCTTTGAAAATGTCAGTGTGTTAGTTGCTCAGCCATGTCTGACTTTGTGACCCCATGGACTGTAGCCCAGCAGGCTCCTCTGTCCGTAGGTAGCCATGCCCTTCTCCAGGGCATCTTTCCAACCCAGGAACTGAACCTGGGTCGCCTGCATTATGAGCAAGATTCTTTACTGTCTGAGCCACCAGGCAGGTTTGGACTTTGCTTACTGAGAGTCCTCCAGCTGTAAGTACATCAGGCTCTCCTCCCGATTTCAGACTGGGGACAGCACAGCAGAGGTGGACACAAGTGTCTGCTCTAAGATCCTGGAGGAAGCACTGAACGCTTATGTCGGGGGCTTCAAAGAGGCTTCCCAGCCCACAACCCCTCCCATGAGAACTTCACCTGCCTCCCCAGGGCCGACCGACAGAGCCACCTGCAGCTGCAGCTGGCTTGCTGGACATATGCCCCAGGCAGCTGGGAGCCTGCCGGCAATCATCTGAATCCCAGGAGCAGAGGACAGTTACCATGGCTACCAAAGCTGTAACCATTGGCTGCTTTGGCTGTGGGGACCGGCTCAGCTGCCCTCTCAAGGTCCCTTCCAGCCCTGGGATTCTACAGCTCCAATGAGCCCATGGAGACCATGTCTGCAGCAAGAAAATAGGAAGTCCTGTGACACACAAGGCTCAGGCACCTCAGAGGTCACTGTCTTATTCATCAGAAGTGCTGAGTCACAAGGCTACTTTCTACCTCTGCTGCATTATTGATAAGCAAAGCCTCTCTTTTGTTTTTTGGTATAGTACTCCAGGCCTTTTATAATGTGAGCTCGCTCCCACCATGTTTCCTTTTTTTCTTCCTTTTACAGCTCATACCAGAAATTCTGGTACAAGTTTTGTTCCGTATTGTGACCAGGGAAAACAGCCCAGGAACACTTGCGTCACTGGGGCCCGGAGGGGCGGGCTCCGCCAGACAGGACGCCTGGATCACGAGCCTTCTAAGAACCGGGAGGAAGGAAGTCATTCATAAAGGAGGCAGATGCTCAACTGCGACTTTGGTTTCCTCTCGCAATTCTGATTACAGGAATGTGGTTTGTTCTTATTCCACAGAAGGGAAGACTTTCTCTGTAAAACTTGACTCTCAGAAGCTGCCTACCTTTCTGAGTCAGGACAGAACAGGGAGGCGGCTGATTCAAACCCTGGGATCTCCACACCAGTGAGATCTCAGGTCTGACTGCAGCCCTCTTGAGATCCAGTCTCAGAACAGACACGGCTGCAGGTACCTATGGGACTTCAGAGAGCAGGAGAGACGCCCAGAAATCAGAGAGCTGCCTGTGCTCACGGGGACAGCTGCATGAGGCCTTGCCTTGCTCCTGATGCACGAAGCTTCATGTTTAGTGGATGTTTGGAGATTTTAAAAAATCTGCTGATCAAGATCAAATCAAAGCCTTTATTCAACATCCCTCCTTCAAACTACCTGCGGTTAAACCAACTCCCCTCCCCCAACTCGCAAACTACTCGGGCTGTCACCTGACGGGTCAGACCCAGGTGGGCTGCACAGCGCTGGACGCCGCACGGGCAGGCCTCCGTGGCTCTGTGCCCCCTCGGGATCTAGGCAGGGGCTGGAAGCGCTGGCCCTGGAGCCAGAGCTCTGGCCCAGGAGACCAGGAGGCAGACGTCTGAGCCTCACGTTCTGGACCCAGCCACGCAGAGTGGACGGGCAGCTCCTGGCGACCGCTGGGCGAGGCTCACGCCTGTGCTTTTTCTTCTCCAGAGAAAAGGGTGAGAGATGGAGGAGGCAATTTTCAGTTGTGTGTAGGTTTGATTTAAGGCTTTGGCTGTAGTCTGTTGATACATTAAAATACTTTCTGGGAACGCAATCTCCTAAGCTCCCCATCAGAACAAATGTATTTTCAAAAATGAAAACAGTGAACAAAGAGGTGGAGCTGAAATGCTGATGCAGAGCCCAGTGGATGGGCCTGGGTCCGTCAGGTCAGGATGGTGTCGTCCACTTGCTCCATGGAGTCAGCCTGGCCGGCCAGCTTCTTCAGAGACCTCCGGTTGCATTCATTCAGCACTTCCAAGCTGGCCACATCCAGGATCTTGCAGAGGGACTGAGGGGAGGAGAGAAATGAGGAGACAAAATCAGATATATGGCTTCAGATTTCTCCAATCAAAGACAACACTGAACGCAAACCTAGAACTAGAATCACTGAGAGGGACCCTGACAAAGTAAGGGAATCGGGTGGATCCAGGGACAGCCAAGACATGCAGGCCTCATGCCCTGATCCGATGATGGAGTGGGGCCTGGAGCATACAGCGCTTTAAAGGTGGCTCAGCAGGCAGGGGGCTGAGGGACAGGACTCTGGGCCTCAACAGGCAGCCTTGGGAGGTCTGTTACAGGTTTGGGAGCCACCGGAGATTTTACTTGAAGGAGGAACCCTGCTGCTGAAAGGAATCTCAACACCTCAGGAATGTGTTCTTAGGTACCAGACCAGTCACCAGATGACTATCTGCCCATCAACACTCATGCCTATGGGGTGGCAGAGTACAAGCCTTAAACATCGTCATGCAGAAGGCCCACAAGACAAGCGCCCAGAAGCCGTGGGGAGGCCCGCCAGTCCCAGGCTCCCACCTGAAACACTTCCTCTCCCTGCCTCATCTTGAGGAGGTTGACAATCGCCTGGTCGCTATAGGCCCTGACGACGGTGTTTTTATCCTTGGTGTTGTCCAGGAGGGCCTTCAGGATGGGCTTGATGGCCTGGGGGTCCAGGGCAGGCAGCGGGTCCTTGTTTGCCCACCAGATCATCTTCTCAGCCACCAACCTGATGTCACTGGATGGGTTCTGCAGACACTGCGAAGAGGAGCATGGGCATCAGGCACATCCAGCCTGCTCCTCGCCACAGCCCAGGCTCTGCCCTGACGCTGCCCTCATCGTGGGACCTGACCTCCTGCTCCCTCCGCAGCATCCCCACAGTGGGAGGGCAGCTGGGTGTGTTCGGACCCTACCTCCTCCACATCATCTCACACCACCCTCTCCTTGGCTTGGCACTCTCAGCCCACGAGGGCTTCCAACTTCCTCAAATGCCCCACACTGCTTCCTGCCTCGCGCCTCTGCACTGGCGGGTCCCACTGCCTGGGACGTGCTTGCCCCAGATCCTCACCTGGTCGGTCCCCTCTCATCCTTCAGGCCTCAGCTCAGATGTTGGCCTTCAGGCATCTCCCTGACAGCCCTATCTAGATGAGGGCCTTCCCACACGCTCTGTGTACCTCTGCCTCCAGAGATCTTGTCTACCCCGTTCACCTCTGTACTTCAGGGTCTAGCCCGGCCAGGCGCACAGCAGCTCCCAGTAACAAACACTGATGACAGCTGCATGCAGGGTGATACAGGCTCAGGCCAATCAGGGCCCTGTACACCCTCCTCTCTGGGTGTCTGCAGGCTGAGGACAGCAGCAGTGGGAGCCTCACTGCTCAGAGTGAGGTCAGTGCACCAGGGCCACTGACACTGCCCGGCAGCTGGTTACAAAGGCAGAGTGTAGGGCTCGACCACATTTCTTAAAATGCACGTTTTGGTTTTGTGTGCACACCAACATTTGAGCAGCGTGTTTTATCACACAGAGGCTGGAGGCCCCTCTGCCGGGCTCCCCAGCTTTCCCAAGTGGGTCCTGCAGCCACCACAGTAGCCATGCCTGCTAATTACTGTCATGCCTGCTAAAGGGAAGCAGGAAAGCGAAGATAAATTTGAACCCAGGTCTGTCCCAAAGTTTGAAAAATTGGGGTGCCTATAAAGAATGTCTAAAATAGAGGTTCTTAACTTGATTTGGGGTCATGCATCTATGGGAGACGCTTGACAAAAAGTTGGGCCAAAAAAAAAAAGTTGGGCAGTCTTCCAGAGACCATTCTGCACCCCAGCCCTACGGGCTCAGAGACCCCCACCCCCTAGCCCTGCAGCCCACTCTCAGAGTGCCTCAAACACACAGACACACTTCCAGTGTCTTCTGGTCACAGGTCCATCTCACAAGCCAGGCTGCCCCGCTCACCTTAATGAACAGGCTGGAGAGTTTGGCCGGCAACTGTCCTCCTCCAGTCTCGATGTGATGCTTCATCAGGAAGCCCATGCCCCGGACCCCGCTCACAGCAATGGGGATCTGGAAAGTGAGCAGAGAGCTAGACAGGGTGCCTCCGGCTCCCTCCTCTGGGCAGCAGGGCCATACACCATCCCTTCCCCAGGCATTTCCGGGGACCCTGGCTCTCTACCACCAGTCCCCACCCCACCCCTGACATTACCGCCAAGACCCTTTGACGGCTCTCACACAGAGGTTCTGCCTGGCTGTGGGGCAGGTGAACAAAACCTGAGACCCTAGTTCCCAGAAACAGAATCAGAGAATTTCTGGCCTTGAAGGGACCTCTGGATGCTCCAACCCAAACTCCTCACTGTTTAGATGATGAAACTGGTGCCCAAGGAGACCAAGCACTGGTCCCAGGGCATAGGAAGTTAGTGGCAAGAGTGAAACTCTGACCACCTGGTCTGGCCGCCCCAAAGCCTTACCCTGTCTGCCATGGCGTTGCTGAGGATCATGTCCTGGACATCGCTGCCGTACTTGCCTACGCAGAGTCTGCTGGAAGCCACGCTCACAGCCACAGAGAGAGCCAGGCTCCGCCCATGCCGAACCATCCAGTCAATGCCGGACACGTCCGCTGGGTAGAAGGACACAGGGGGGTCGACCTGCACTATCTACCACCCGCGAAGCCCACCTCCACCACCTGAGACTCGTGTGTCAGCTCGGAGCCTGGTGGGAACCCCAGTCCTCACTGCACACAGACCTCCCTGCCCCAAGTGGCTGCCGAGCGGCCATCCCTCACAAGCCACTCCCGACCACAGCTACGTCCTCAGAGCAGAGATGCTCCGGACTGCAAGACCCCCGGAAACTCCGTTTTGACATTTCCAAGGAGAGGCTGGTCTAGCTACTAGAAGACCCTCTGAGGGGCAGGGGAGACAGAGAGGCCCCGAAAAGTGCACACAAGAGGCCTACCCAGCAAGTACTGCTGAAGAACGGTGCTGAGCTCCTCTTCCGTCAGAAAGGCGCACAGCTCCCCCAGGCACCCGGCCGAGGAGATGCGCGTGTTGTCCTGATGGGGCAGAGAAGGTGGTAAACCAGGGTGCCAGCCCACATGGGCTCTGCGGGCACGAGGGAGGTGGACGCCAAGTCCAGTCCTCCCTCCAACGCACACACTCCTGCCGCCAGAGCAGGGCTGCCACTCACTGTGGCTGCCACTCGGCGCCGAGTTAAAAATTACACACCCAGCACTTAACTTAATTATAGAAAACTCCAGCATGTGTGCATATGGTGATCATCATCATAATAGCAACAATAAGTGTATTTACATAGCACCTTTCTTCTTACAAGCCTGAACGCTTCACGTTTATTGTCTCAGTTACTATCAACAGCCCTGTGAGGCGGGGAGGGATGCAAGGTCTGCCCACGGTCCTCAGGGAAGGTGGTTACAGGACCACTGGGAGCTCCACCCCCACCTCACCCCACCTCACCCCACTCCTAAACCTCTCGTGTGTCCACCTGTGTCCAGAGAGGTTCCCTGCTGCCCCAGCGTTGTGTGGGTCTGTCCTGGGAAGTCAAACTGAAGCTCTAATCGGCCCAAGGCAATAGGGAAAGGCTGAGGGTTCTGTGTCAAAACCACAGTCTCGTACATAAGCGCTTCCTGGCCACTCTCCCTGCTGGCTCACTACAGGATGCTGTGCAGAGGATTTTGGGTTACGTGCTATAGTACTCAAAGTGCCAACTTGGCGTGCCTCTCCCAAACAAAACAACCAACCAACCAACCAACCAACCAGGGCCTCAAGGGCCCGTGGAGAGGCATGAGCCAGGCCGGCACCCTGGATTGCCACCTCTGATCCAGCAGAAGTTCTGAGGGGGAGGAGGGTGGCCGGCCAGCACTCTGGGCCTCTGAGCTCCCAGGTGTCAGGCGAGGCTAAAGCTGGCTCTCTCTGACACAACACCCACTCTCTCTAAGGGGTCTATTTTAAACTCTATTGTGGTGAAATGCAAATTGGTTTGCCTAGTAACTTTTGCTTGCACTGTGAGTGGCCCTATATAACCCTGACAGACCGTGACCAAGACAAGGCAGAGGCTCCCATCTGTGCCACAAAAGGCCGGGGCCTCAGCTGCAGGAGATAACCAGCCCTGGGCATGGGCAAACGAGGTGCAGCTCCACGCGAACCCCGAGGCCTCCCTCCAGGGATCAGCCCCACAGAGTCAATCTGGCGACATGGCAGAGAGACATCTGTCAAAAAGAAAATCCTTCTCAAAGACTCGACCGCTTTGGGGCTAACCAGAGAGCAAGGCAGCCAACTGGTACTTCACAGATGCTTGCAGACAGGGCCAGGAAGGGCCTCGGGACAGGGAACCAGGAGTCGTGGGCTCAGTCCCAGTTCTTACTCTACCATGTGCTAGGGTAGTCCGCCCAGGTCAGTCTGCCCCTCACAAACAGTGCTGAGCACCCCACTCTGGACAGACACCAGACACTGTTTCCTGGGGCTGTGCCCACACTTCATTCACCCCTAGGTGAGGTTGGGCACATCAGCAAATGTGTCCCGAGCCAAAAACACAACTCTCCACTTTACAACTGGAGAAATGAGGGGCAGAGCGGGGGAAGCGACTTTAGACTGGAGAAGAAATGAACGAGAGACCTGGGACTTTAGAAACCTTAACTTCCCTTACCTATACGACACATCGTCCATATCAACACTAAGTGCCTGTCTCCCTCACGACCAGAGTTGTGGCAAACCACAGAGCGACACAAATGTCGGGAGTGATGATCACTCCTGACCAGGTTCTGCTTGAGGCAGAGACGCCAGCCCAAGGGAAGGGAAACCAGCCCAGCCTGCGTGCCCCGCGTCCACCTGCAGCAGTACCTCGTCGTGTCCCAGCATGCTCAGCAGGAGTGAGACGATGTTTTTCCGGATGACCACATCCACTTTGGCCCCCGCTCCCTGAATCACAAACCTCAGGGCCTGCAGCATGGTGTCCCTGCAGAACCAACACGCCCGACTCAAACCCGGCTCTCCACCTGTGCTCCCACTGCACAGGCAGGGCCGGGCCGCCCCACGGCCACAGCTTTCCCTGCGCCAGTGCCTCACCTGACGCCCGGGTCCTCCATGACCCGGATGCCGTTCAGCAGCTCCGTGAAGAGAGGATCCACCTTGATGTGGATGGAAATGAGCTTTCCTAGCGCATCGGCGGCCTTCAGGCGCACGCCGCGGTTCGAGTCCTGCAGGGCTTTGGTGAAGGTGGTCTGCAGCTGGGGCAGGAAGGGCTTCAGGGCGATCCCGACCTGTCAGAGAGACCCCCATCCCAGAGCCTGGCTGAGGGGGAATGCGGGTCACAGGGCACACAGGCACGAAAACAGAGCACCCCGAACCCGCGCGGCTCCACACTCAGGCCAGGAGCAGAGGCACTGCAAGACGGGGAAGCCCGGCACAGAGGGTCCCCTCAGCCTCCTCTTCTGCTTCCAGCTTCCCATGGGCGGGGAACCGTCAGCTCAGCTTGGGGGGAGTTCTGCCCACGTGGACAAGTGACTTGAAACCCCCAGCTCTGAATACATTACAGAGAGGGCCAGCAGACCTGTCAGTGCCATGGAAGAACATTCTGTAAAGGCAGGTAAACAGGCCAGGTGCCACCTACTGCACACAATCCCCCAGATTGGCTTCGGGGGGTCATCCCTGTACACACGTGCACCCATGCACTGACAATCCAGTCTGAGGCCTGACCACGTGGAGGAAAAGACGCACATCTGTGACAAACCACAGATGGGTCCCAGAGGAAAGATCTACTCAAGGCTAAAAGGGAAGGAAAAAGAAGCTGTTTGGAGGCTCAATGCCATTTAGGGTCTAGCGACACTGGGGTTGGGGCTGGCAGGCTGCTAGGAGGTGGACCACAGGATAAAGCCAGCAAAGCTGCGATGAGAGCCACCTGCCCATGGGTGACACCTGGCTCACAGCCTGTGGGACAAACTCCAGGAGGGAAAGGTTCCATCTGGACACAGAATTCACACACACACACACACACACACACAGACACACACACACACACACAAGAATGGCACAGAATGGAAGGTAAAGATGATACTTAAATAAAAAGAAAAAAGACAAGACAATTTCCAACAGAATGAGGGTGATGCTCACAGTCCCGTTTTTTAGCTGGGAAGTTGCTCCCCCACACTTTTCTCCCAGAAGGAAAAGAGCTACAACTCTCTTAAGCTTTTGTTTCCAAACCACAAGTAAGAATTTTTTTTTAACAAAATAAATCTTGGCTGTTTATAACTCTCTAAGCCTAAAGGCTTTAATTATTAGCCTGTAAAGTATCAGAAACAGTTAATGTGTTGCTTCGCTTCTGACACTTTGGGCAAAAACTAAAGTTACTGCAGCTGCTCTTGGACTTCCTTTGTGTTCTCTCCTCAGATTCTCTTCATCTCCTTTTATGAGGTAGTCATAAAGATGGGAAATGTATGTGAACAATGTTTCTAATGTACGCACGTGGCCCTGGATTTTGTCCTCTGAACCACTTCTAATAAAAGCGATTATCAGACACACACATGCTGGTGTGTTGAGTCAGAACATGTCATTAGATGTTATTTCACCTGAGCCCCATATCTCACAGCCCTCTGAGAGACAAGCAGTGTTGTACCCTCAACACACAATGAAGGAGCAGACTCAAACGTTGCACGACCTTCTGAGGTCATTCTGGCCACACGTCTGCCAAGTGGTGGACCTGGCCTTGACCATGTGTGGTGAGTTTGGCGTCCAAGGTCTTCGCTCCCTCTGCCCTGCCTGCACAGCACACAGGGTGCTGGTCTCCTGTGCACAGGTCTGTGCTCTAAGATCCGAGTGGACCAAGTGAACCTCTCAGTCCTCACCTTGGCCAGCAAGAGGCTGAGTGTCTCGAGTAGAGCCGCCTTCACGTTCCAGCTGAACCGGTCCCCCAGGATGCGAATCAGAGGGCCGGTGATGTTGACCACGGAGGGCCGCAGGGCGTCCGCCGAGGTCAGGCGGATCACCAAGCCTAATGCTTTGGCGGCTTCCTCCTTCTGTTCCGGGCTGCCAGTCAGGACCCCCTCCCGCAGAACTGGAAGGATGGACGTTACCCCCTGACAAGAGAACCACACCCGAAAGTCAAACCGCAAAGGTTCTGGGCCCGGATGTCCCCCACCCGAAGCCAGGAGCTCCTGTCAGCCACCCTCTCTTCAACTCCATGAGCGACCGAGTCAGGTGTCCAGGGTCGTGGCCTGAGAGGGTGCTGGCTGGGGAACGAGAGCAGAGTCCCCGCAGCCCGGTCACTCATCTGCTCTGAGGTGACCTCCACAGCTGAAACTGGAGGTGGTGAGCTCTGACCCTGCCCCCGCGGGGCCACCGTGGGGAAGACACACGCTGTCCATGGAGGCGCACAACGGCACCGAGAGCACTGCGCGGAGTAGCAGGCAGCTGCCCCAGCGGCCCCAGTGCTGGGACCGGGGGGGAGGGCGGAGGAGGGCCACACGCCCGCGGGGCCCTGCCCAGGGCCCTGGCTCACCTTCTTCGGGAGGCAGAAGCCTGGCACGTGCTCGCCTCTGCTCTCATTTCCTATGAACCGGATTTCCTTGTGCAGTTCCTCAATGAGGGCCAGCTGGTTGCCCGCATCCAGTTTCTGCGGGACACCGGGGAAAAGCCAAGAGGATGTCAGGGTTCAGGCCAAGCCCTCTCAAGACAGCTTCCAGATAATGCAGCAGTGGGTAGGAAGGGTGTGGGCGGGAACACAGGCGAGACTGGCCCCCAGGGACAGACGCTAAAGCTGGCTGGCAGCATCTAGTCTTGGAAACACCCGGGACTGTCTCCCCCCAGAGGTGGTCAAGCAGCCCCTCACCTTGGTGACGGCATTCAGGGCGTCCCAGCTCTCCTCCAGAACCACGGGGCTGGAGTCGTTGAAGAGGCGGATCAGGCCTGAGACCAGGCTGCGCAGGTGGCTGGTGTAGTCCGCCTTGGAGCGCGAGCAGTAGATGTTGAGGATGATGGCCGCGGCCTGCCTCATGCCCACCTCAGGGCTGCGGGCCGCTTCCAGCAGGTCCTCGATGATGATCCGGTGCCCGGTGTCATCCTCCACGGACAGGATCACGGCCTGACAGTTGGCCATCTCCTAAAAGCACAGGCGACACCTCGGCTGAGCAGGCGCCTCCAGGATGGGACAGGACACAGACAGAGTCCGCAGGAGTGACTGTGCCCCTCACCAGCTGCTCGTCTGGAGTCCCCAGCTTCTCCTTCAGGGCCAACATGACCGCTGGGAGGATCACACCAAGATGACGCGTCAGGGCATCACCCGCCACAGACGAGAGGAAAGCCAGCACTCGGGTGTTGACGGGCGGGGTCGTCAGCTGCAGGACAATGAACATCAGCTCAGTGGGGCCTGCCCGTGCTGGCTGCAGCGCTGGGCCCTGGGAGATCCTGTCCCACTGCAGAGTCGCCGGCCTCCCGCAGCATCCGGGTTCAGAGCTGGTCCTCACGTAGACCCGGGGACGGTGACGTGGCCGTGGCTGCTGGGCCAGAGGGGGTCGCCACGTGTGGGGGCTTACCTTGGGCACGAGGTAGGGCAGCACCACACGGCTCTTGATGGCCATCACCTGCTTCAGACCGTCCAAGGCAAACTCGGACACCTCCTCGTCGTCCTGCAGAGGGGCATGGGGTGACGTCTGGGAGCCGCTCTCCTCCCCACCTCTGCAGTCTGGACCTCCCCGGCCCCAACACCCCCCACCCGGCCTCCCAGAGAGTCGATGCCATCCTGTGCACCCACTCCCTCTGGGGCCTGCACTGGCTGCCTTGGCAGAGTCAGCCCCGGTGTGCAGCCTCCATGGAGATGGTGGAACCCCTCCTGGCAGGGGTGAGGCGGAGCCACTCACCAGCTGCTTCAGTAAAAATGGGAGGATGTCCTCCAGGGCCTGGTGGCCGATGGTGGAGTGCAGCTGCTCGAAGGTCTTGGCTGCCGCCTCTCTGACCTCCTCCAGCGGGTCACACAAGGCCTTCCTTGCCGTGGGCACGAGGGACTCGGAGAAATACAGCACCTGCAAGGGCATGAGAGCGCTGAACCTGACGTGATGGGAGGGAGAGGAAGTCAGCGGGGGTGGGGGCGGTGAGGACCTCTGGCCTAGACAGGCTTCCTGGACTCTTGCCGGGTCTAGACTTTTCACTTTTTTCACTAAGCTGGTTTCTGTGGAAATGCACAAGTATGAGAAAGCAGAGAGGCTCTGTGATCTGCCCCTGAGGAGCCTTCCCCCAGTGGGGGTGGTTTTGTTGCTAAGTCATGTCCGACTCTTGCGACTCCCTGGACTGCAATCTGCCAGGCTCCGCCATCCGTGGGATTTTCCAGGCAAGAATACTGAGTGGACTGTCGTGGACTGTCGCTTCCTTCCCCAGGCATCTTCCCGAGCCAGGGATGGAACCTGCGTCTCCTGCGTTGCAGACAGTCTCCTGCACTGTAGGCAGATTCTTTACCAACTGAGCCATGGACTCGACAGTTAGCAGTCTCGATTTTTTCTGGCAAGTTCCCCAGATACTCTGGTCTCCTATGGGAATGCCAAACTCCTTCCCACCGTGAGGCCCCACGTGACCTGGCCTCCACTCCCCAGGCTCCTTTGTTCATCATCTTGGGAAACTCCAAGTCCTTTGTCAAGTCTCAACTCAAATACCTGCTCCCTTATGAAGTCTCTGGGTCTACAGTGGGAACAACAACTGCTCTGTGCACTCCGTAACCAATTCCACCAAATCAACGCCCCTCCTTGAATCTAAGGACTGAATCTGAATATGGTGGTCTTGCCACGGGCAGGGCCTCAGGCTTTGGGGCACTACCTATTTAATTAATCACAGTCCCATTTGATGACAGAATTTACCTTTGTTCTTTGAAAAATGCAACTATAAAAACCCCAAATGGCACACATGTACTGACACATGCCAGAGAAGAATCAGATGAGGCTGTTCAGGCTGAGCAATTGGCCACATGCTCGCATCTCTGACCCGCTATTCACTCATCGCTTTGGCGCTTTCATCCCAATCTAGAGCTCTGTGCCTATGCTCAGCCTACTCCCCAGGTATGTCTGGAAGCTCAGTTAGAAAAAGTAGGGTTGGTGAAAGACTCCAACCCCCTTGACTGTTGCCATATGGAAACAATCTCACTGCTGGAGACGACACGTTTCCACCCACTGGGTGCTCACTCTCATCTACTCCACGGCCTCCTGCTCCCCGCCACCCTCCACCTCTCACACACACGCACCTCCCTTCCCAGCTAAGCACATCGCACACGTGAACTGAACTGATGCACTGACACAAAAGGATTAATCTGAAGCCACCTCAGGAGTGCTGAGAGAAAGACCACCTCCATCTCCAAAAGCCACCCCAGGCCCCTAAATTGCTGAGGTCCTAGCCTGTAAACTGATGGGAAAGCCAAGAGGTGGGGAAGCTGAGAAAGCCCAGGGCGCTGGGCCCCATCAGACCTCACTGCCCACATCACCCTCTGGAGTGAGGCCGGCGTGTCCCTGAGGGTGAAGTGTCGTTAATGGAGCAGCTTCTCCGGGAGCCTTCACCCTCCGGCCCTCTGAGGGGGGTGGGGGGCAGGCCTGCAGGCCCTGAGGACATGCTCACCGCATCCCGGCTGGTGGACTTCATGATCTCGCTCAGCCCGATGCACACACCCTGCCTCTCGTCACTCTTGGGAGATCTCAGGCCTTCCTCCAGGATGGGGATGATCTCCGGCAGGATTTTCTCCCCTAACTTCCGGACAAGATCTCCCAGCGTCCTGGCTGCGATCTGCCGGGCAGAGATCAAGTTAGGACAGACTCCCTGCAGACTCCAGGACACCCAGTGGGCCACTCCAGAATGAGGGCCCCAGGACCTCCCAGATGTTATCGGAGCCAGACTTAACTCTCCCCAATGCTCTATCCTGTGAAAAGCCCCCAGGGTGCTTGCAAGACACCACAAAATAAAATTCTCTCTGCATCACACACGCCTACGCAGCCTAAAGAGTTGGCACCTCATGATGAACAAGAAACTCAACATGTGTTGTCCAGCTGAGGGCTGATCTCCCTGGATTGAAAACTGTGGCCCAGAAGTCACTTAACCCTCATGCTCTTGCCCAGGAAAGGAGAGCTGGGTTTGTAATCACAACCCAGTTCAGGGAAGAAGACCCATCTCCTCTGAGGCCGTGTGCAAACCCTTGTTCAGAGCGAATTAATTTGTTTGCCAGAGACAGGAGTTGGGAGTGGACTGTCAGAAGTGATCATTGGCCCTGGGGGCCCTCCTCCAGCTGCCCTGGCCTTTGCTCAGCCCCTGCTCTGGGCAAATTCCTTGCCCACCTCAAGGCTTGCGCCTGTCCAGTCCTGGTATCTCAACCACTGGTCCTTTGGTCCCGAACAGTCTTTCATCACCTCCTCACCTGCTAATGCTCACTTGTTCGTCTTCAAACATCATTTCTTCTGAGAAGCCTCCCCTGAGCCCCCAGTTGGCTGACCTGGTATGCGCACTGGCAGGGCCATGTAGAACCTGCCACAGCTGCATTTCCCACTTGCTTGTGTGGCTGTTTGATTAATATCCGTTTCCTCTGCCACAAGGCTGCTTTTCTTCTCTACAAGGTCCTAGGCCCCCGCTTAGCACATGGTAGATGCTTAAGAAATATTTCTTAAGTAACTAAGTAAATAAAAGTTCCCCTGCTAGATGGTGGACCCCACTGCTCTCCCATTCTCTGCAGGCCCAGCTTTCTAGCCTCTGAAAGGAGGCATCAGGGCTATGTGGTCAGAAGCCAGGCCTGAGACACTTACTGTTCTCTTATCCGCACATGTGCTGGCCAGGAAACCCAGCAGGAGCCCAAAGAGGGTGGGCAAGATCTCACGCAAGGTGCGGGGGGTGTTAGAGACCACAATCTTCCAGACGTGCAGGGAGGCCTGCCGCACCACCAGCTGGGTGTCCGAGCGGCCCATGTACAGCCCCGCCAACACCCGGTTCCGCCGATCTACCCCCAGGGCGGTGATGATTGCCTGCAGTGGCAGAAGGGAGCCAAGAATGAGAGTTGGTGAAGCCCCCACGGTGTGAGTGCCAGGGAGTCTCCCCACCGAGAGCAGAGGGAGGAGGGTCAACTGGGGCTGCGCACCTTGTTGGACTGAGCGGTTCCGAAGTTGTCATCCTCTGAGGCAGTTTCTGTGGTCATCTTCCCAGTGACTCCTGAGATGTGGAACAGGAGATCGCCAAGGAGCTGAACAGAGCTGAACCTGAGGAGGAGGAGGCCAAGAACAGAGTCACGAGGGCGCAGGAGGAAGTCTCAGCCAAGCACCAGCCAGAAAGAGAGACTGAAAGGAAACGAGCCCCAAACACTCGTGGTGGTTCTCATAGAATGGGAGGGGTCACAAATGATAGCCATTTCTCGACAGTCTCCCACATATGTTCCTTCCAAGTTTTGTACTAATGAACATTACTTTAATAATGGAAAAGAACAAGCTATTTTTAAAAGCAGATACAAATATTTCTATAATAAAAGTTATTAAGGAGAGAGAGAACACAGAGGGAAGTATAGCAGGGAATCCAGGAATGCAGATCATCAGGAAGCGACGTAAGGAGAGGCCTAGGAGAAACTGTTTCTCTTTGAATGAATGATTATAAAAATAACAGTTGTATTCAAACTAAAAATTCAATTAATACAAACGAAAGAAAGAGAGAGAGAGTAAACAAGCACCCAGACTGGCGGCACCCAGGCAACCGCTCCGACACTCTGGTGACAGCCTTGTGCACATGATCACCCTGGACACAGACACCCCTCCCACACACAGGGTGTGCCAAGTGGGCCCGCGCAGGACCCGGCCGTGCCCCGCACCACCCCGCCTGCCAACAGAAGGCCGAGGAGCATCCTGGGTCAGCCAACGCCGTCCTCACGGCATTCTTCCTAACGGCCGGGTCAAAGTTTGTGGTGTAGACGCGCTACCTGACTTTTTCAAACCTACCTTTTCAAATGATAAGCAGTATCGCAACACACATCCTTCTAAATACATCTTTAAGCACTTGACTAAATATGTCCCTGAGACGAAATCCTAGAAGGAGAATCCCCAGATGAGAAAGCATTCACATTTAAAATTTTGATACAAACTGAAGGACTGAAGAGAAAGCACATCTTAGAATCGGAATTACAGACACTGCTGTAGGAAACTGGAGAGTTACCAAATGGTGAAAACTGAAGATCTGGAGAAGTTTAGAGCTTTTGGCAACATTCTGCTTTCATTTCTCAGCGCATGCATGTGTGTGAGCTAAGTCACTTCAGCTGTGTCTGACTCTTTGCGATGCTATGGACCACAGCCCACCAGACTCCTCTGTCCATGGGATTTCCCAGGCAAGAATACTAGAGTGGGTGGCCATTTCCTCCTCCAGGGGATCATCCTGACCCAGGGATCGAATTCATGTTGCTCACATCTCCTGCACTGGCAGGTGGGTTCTTCACCACTAGCGCCACCTGGGAAGCCCTCATTCCTCAGTAAGTTCCCCGAACACAAAGCCACGGCCACTGGGTCTTTCCGCCTGAGCTCCTACCTTATTCTCCAGAGGTCATCAAAGAGGCCTTGCTCCAGCTGGGGCAGCAGCAAGGCGATGGCCGTCTCAGCATACATGGAGATGACCCTCTGGCCCGCACGCAGGGCAGTATCACGCACAAACTCGTTCTCGTCAGCAAGAGCCTGCACAGAGGGGGTGTCAGCCAGAGCTGCTGCCCCCAGGCACCCAGACCCAGGAAAAAACGGGACTCCCTGCCACCCAGCTGCATCTGGCAGAGAGGCCGAGCCCCCCAGGAGAGAGCATGTGTCCTGGCCCCCACCCTAGGCCCTGTCCTCAGTGGGGGCACCGGTGCCTACTTTGAGGATACAGGGGATGATGGGCCCCACATAAGGAGTGAATTTGTCCCCGAAGGTGAGGGGCAGGTAGTTGAACATCATGATGTAGCCGTCGCGGACGTGGGGGGCAATGTCCACTTTGCTGGCTGTAGCCACAATTTCTGGCATCAGCTTCTCCAACTTCTCCACCCCCAAGCCGGCCATGACCTCGGCCAACCCTGCAGGAAAGGGACAGAGTGAGCCCACAGGACCTCAGGGCCCCCAGAGCGCCTCCCAGGTCTGGCCCCTGGGCCCGCCCTGGCTCACCCTGCGCAGCGCCTGAGCGATCCACAGAGCTCTGCTCGTAGGTCAGCGTCTCCATCAGCCACGGCAGCAAGTCCTCAAAGCACGACTCCCCCATGCCCTTGACCATGGCCCCGAGAGCCTTCGCAGACACCGTCCGTACCTGTCAGGGAAGCAAGAACGGGATGGCAGGGAGACGTGACCACACAGGAATGAGGAGCAGTCCCTAGGGTTACTCGCCCTTCACCAGACAGATGCAAATGCAGCTTCTATGGCTTCTTAGCAATCGGTTGTCTGGGGCGGGGCTAAAACCATGAGCTCCCACCCTCTTCCCTCTCAGACTCACCTCAGGCACAGGATCCAGGAGAGAGGCTTTCAGACCAGGCGTCACGCTTGGCAGGTAAGGAGCCAAGTCCTGCAAAGACGGAAGGAGCGACTCAGTGGAGGCTTGAGGCCCGCTTTCTCCAGACCAGTTCCTGGGTAGATCCTGACCACCCCACTCTGCTGACTAGGAGCACTCACAGGGGTAAAGAACCCCCTCCATCCCCCTGGTTCGCTGAAGGCCCTGTGTGATTGCTCAGAAAACCCTCTGAGGGACCCCAGGCCCTCCTGGGGAGGTGGAGAGCCCTCAGCTGCCATTCAGAGCTTTTCCTCCTCCTGGGACCGAGAGCTGCCCAGCCTCGGGCATCCACAAGATTCTCTCAGCATTTTCCTTTCAGAGTTGCACGATCTTTACCTTAAAAGGTTTATGTCTCTTGATACAGCACTCAACTTTCAGAAACAGTTTTAAATATAGGAAGAACCTTATGTTCACTGCAGTATCATTTAAAATAGCAAGAAGCCTTGGACACTATGTGACCGACAATAGAATTATGTAAGTTACGGTATATAAACTTGTTGGAAGGTTACATAACTGTTTAAGGCTCGGTTTTATGAATAACTCGTTATAACTTGGACAGACATTTATGTTCAGAAATATCATTTTTAAACGTGCTTTTAAAACAATTGTCTAGGCTTCTGGAGGGCTATGGGTAAAATGTTTTGGTTTTCCAACTTCCAATTTCCCAAATTTCCTAGGATTGACCTAACTTTCCACTTTATCTCTTGTGCCTGTAGACTCAGCAAGCAAATCAGAGCTGTGGTATTGAGAGCACACACATCAGCCTCTGGGAGTGAGTAAACAGAGCAGATCTCCCAAACTAGGCTAATTTCCTGAGAGGCTCACAGAAACCATTGCTTATGACAAGGAGACACTGCCAGCAATCAAAGCGGCAGCCGCTTTCCCAACACCCCTGAAAAGTCAAAGGCCAGGCTGGACCTCTCCTCCCCATCAATCGGTAAAACGAGCTCAAGGGGATGGGCGTCATCTGGGGGTGGAGCTAATCAAGACTTGTGTGGCTGGGCTCTCCAAGATGTGCAGAGAGCTCAGACTTCCACCCTCCACCCGAAGCGGTCCACTTCTGCCCTGATACCATCAGGAATCAAAAGCCCACAGAGGCCCCGTGTCTACTGTCGGTAGGGACCATGGGCCCTGAGCCAGCATCCACTGGTCTGTCCTGCGTGAGCCCCTCACAGGCCCGTACCTTCTGGTCTGTCAGTGAGTACATGTTGCCAATGATCTGGGCGGCCATCTTCCGCGTGTCTGTGGAACGGTCCTGGAAGGCCCTCTGGACGATGGGCATGATGAGGGCCAGGGACGGGGCATCGATGAAGTGGACGAACTTGGTGTCCAGCAGCGTCTGCAAGCACTTCTGGGTCTTCCGGGAGGGGTCTGTCAGGGCGTCCAGCAGGACCGGGGCGATGGCTGCGTGTCGGACGAGAGAGGCAGCTGGGTGCAAGTCTGTGGGGCAGCTGCTAGAGCCCCCAGCACTAGACGGGGCAGAAGGAAAGGAGGCCAGGGGCCCTCTCCCGAGAGCCCCACAAGTCCCCAGCTGAAGAAGCCAGCCTGTCTGCAAAGAGCAATTCTATTCTTGCTCCCCAGGAGGAAGTGGTGTGGGGGGCGGCAGCTGTCACTCCCTTGCACTGAAGAGCTGTGGCTGATGGGGTGCCTGCCTGCTAGCTTCAGTGGCCCTGAGCTGCAGCCCCGGCTAGGCCTCCAGGGGAAGCCACTTAGCAACGTGGATCTTACTCTGGAAGCAGCAACGACCCAACGTGGCTTTGTGAAAAAAACCGTTTGGAGACGACAAAGGCCCCCTGAACCAGTGGTGGGAGTGAGGTACACAACGCTCAGAGTAGCTGCCACAGATAAAATGAGCTCTCCCAAGTCAGCACTATCAGCCCAGTAGAAGGAATTTCAAGAGGGTTACCTGGCTCATCTTTCCCACAAGCCCAGGGAATTCACCACCAACAAGATACACTCCAGTCAAGAGTTTTGAGGGAATTTCCTGACAGTCTAGTGGTCAAAACTCAGCTGTGGGGGCCCGGGTTCAATCCCTGGTTATGGAACTAAGAACCAGCAAGCCATGCAGAGTGGTGTCCCATCCCCACCCCCAATTTTTTTTAAAATAGCCCCATTTAAAAATGGGCAAAGGATTTGAATAGACAGTTTTCCAAAGAAGATATGCAAATGAAAAATAAGCACATGAAAAGATGTTCCACATCATTAGTCATTAAGGAAATGCAAATCAAAACCACAATGAGTGGTTAAGACGCCGTGCTTCCACTGCAGGGGGCACGTGTTTGATCCCTGGCTGAGGAAGTAAGATCCTGCATGCTGTGTGGCATGGCCAAAACAAAACCACAGTGACGTGCCACTTCACACCCACTAGGATTTCTGTAACCAAAAAGACAGACGATAGCAGTGTTGGCAATTGGAACACCTCTGTGTGTGTACATACAGCTACTGAGAATGTCAAGAGTGGTACAGCCGCCAGGTTAACAGTCTAGCAGGTCCCTAGAAGAGGTAAACAGTTATCATATGACCCAGTTATCCCATTCCCAGGTATCTAACCAAGAAACCAGAAATCATGTCTACAAAAACAGAAATCAAATAAAACCCTGAACACAAATGTTCGGAGCAACATTAAAAACCAAAAAGTGGGAACAACGCAAACATCCATCAGCTGATGTGTGGACACTCAAAACGGCGCAGCCACATAAGAGACGTGCTGCTGGGCCACAGAAAGGGGGACGCGCTGCTGGGCCACAGAAAGGGGGACGCGCTGCTGGGCCACAGAAAGGGGGACGCGCTGCTGGGCCACAGAAAGGGAGGCGCGCTGCTGGGCCACAGAAAGGGAGGCGCGCTGCTGGGCCACAGAAAGGGAGGCGCGCTGCTGGGCCACAGAAAGGGAGGCGCGCTGCTGGGCCATAGAAAGGGGGGAGACACTGATAGACGCTACCGTGTGGACGCGCCGTGAACCAGAATGTCAGACACAAGCAGCTGGGCATGAAAGGCCACAGAGCGTATGATGCTACTTCCCTAACGCATCCAGATATGCAAACTCAGAGGCAGAAAACAGACTACGGGTCATCAGGGGCCAGAGGCAGAAGGGGAAATGAGGACTGAAACCTAATAATGGGTGTGGGGTTCCTTTCTGGGGCGATGAAAGTGCTCCAGAACTAGACAGTGGTGATACATAATTTTGCGAAGACACTAAAAACCACTAAGTTGTACATTTGTAAAAAGTGAATTTTATGCAAATTACACTGCAATTAAAAAAAAAAAAGAAAAACAAACAAAAAAAAATAAATAAAAAAAAAAAAAAAAGAAAAAAGGGCCCAGGCTGGATTCCCAAAATGGAAAGCATTCATTTGATAAGAGAAATCCCCAGGGCTGTTAGACATTGTAAAGAATGACAACAAAACCCACATCTACCTGTTTCTCCCATAAAACCCCATCATTTTCTGATTAAAATCAAGTCTGGAAATACTTAGGCTGAAACACACTGAATGGTCGCCAATGCCCTAAGTTGAAGCTTAAAATTTGACAAGTATGGTGCTGCAAGTCAACATAGCTGCCTGGGGTTTATTTCTAGAAATCAGTCTTTCCTAATCACTCAAGAAACAACCATGCCAAAGAGTAAGCTCCCTAACCTTCCCTCCATCACAGGTCTCCTGGAACAGAGCGTGACTAGAAAGTTCGCTGGAATCTAACCCCTCTGAGGGGTGCTGCTGCTGCGATCAGAGCCTGTCATTCAGTTCTGTGGATCTCAAGGCTCCCTAAGAATCAAGCTGCCTCCAGGCCAACAACTCAGCTTCCTCACCTCTATGGTCAATGAGTGCTCCAGACCAACAGGAGAACAGACCACTTCCGAACTGTTTTCCACTGATTGTCGTAGGAAAAGGGCTTCCCCAAGTTTAAAGGTTATCTCAGGGCGACTGTCTCTCCTCAGAGGGCCTGTGCTGAATGAGTGCACACTCCCTGCAGCGTCAAGGGGCGCAGTGAGGAGCAGGGCCCGCGCGCTCGTGGGAGAGGCCTTACGTACCCAGGATCTCTGGGTTCCTGATGACAGAGCCGATCTGCCTGAGCGCCTGCTGCCCGGCCTTCTGCACTTTGACGTGGGAGTCGGTGAGCACCTCCGTGAGCTTGGGCACAATGTTGGGTAGGCAGGACGACAGCTGCTTGGGAGCACAGTAGGCCATGGCCCCGAGCAACTCCACCGACCCTGCAGACGGCAGACACACGCCCGTGTGAAATCACGGGCCACAGGCTGGCAGTTCACCCAGGCTGCCTGCCTGGGCAGAGGAGAAGCGGCCTGTTCCTCCCCAAGCGGGAGGGCACAGGGCCTGGCTCCAGCCAAGCGAGCAAGATGCGCCTGAGGCCGGTTGAGCCAAGGGAGCCTGGGCGAGAGCCTGGGCAGTGGTGGGGACAAAGGCTAGACCCAGCCTAGAGCTGGCAGTGTCGCCAGGTCAGTTCACTGAGCTTCTCTGTCCTCAGTCCACTCACCCACTGCGTAAGAGAGTGAGTTTTCAAGACGTAGGGCAAAGCCTGAAGGACTGAGGGGGAAGCCCTGACCAACACTGACCCTCCCCAAAGCAGAGCACCTCCATTTTACAAATTAGGATTCCAAGTAAGATTATACTTTTAAAAAGAGGGCTTAACTGGGGAAGAGGTCTTAGAATCAGAGAGCTAGCCACAAACCAACTTTAGAGCTCTGGGATTTACTGATTTAGGTCTGTGGCTCAAAGGCCTGTTTCTTGCACGAAAGTGAACCAACTATCATAGAAACAAGCCGCCTGATGAGAGCCCTAGCCTGGCCCCTGGGCGGAAGGCTGGGCGGGGGAGGCGGTGGGCACACAGGACAAGAGCAGCATCTCTACAGCCCTGGGAGGGCGCTCTTCAGAACAGGAAGCTGAGACAGTGGCACCAAGGGAGCAGCCTCACCGGCTTTGGTTCTCCAGGATTCCTCCTCCAGGGCAGCCAGCAAGGAAGGGAGCACCAGCTTCACCCCATGAGCACTCAGGTTGCTCATCACGGCCTTGGCACAGTCATCTGCAGCCTCAAGGGAGGAGAAAAGACGTTCAGGGCCTTTCTCCGGCACACTAGGGTAAAGGCCTAAGGCTGGACCATGTGCCCCACTGGTGATCATCGCTCACCAGGAGACTACTGTGTCAGACCCCAGGCCCCGGCCCACACAGGCAACTGACAGGAGGGATGCGGTTTCTCACCTCACCAGGCTTCAGTACCGCACTGGGAACCAGGGGAGTCCACACCGGTGTCTGGCACCCGAGTGGTAGGCAGAGGGGGCTCCCATTGGGCAGGCCCCCCACACACACCCCCGCCCCGCGCAGCCTCAGGACTTACCTCCCGCACATACTGGTTCCCGTCCCCAAAGCACAGCAGCAGATGGGGCAGCACATGGACCACATACGGTTCAAAGAGCTTCCCCAGCATGGTGCAGAGCATCTCGAAGGCAAAGAGGGCTCCTGGGGGTGGCAAGGCGGGGTGGGGCAGTGAGGCTGGGATCAGGACGTCCTCTGGGGATAGGGCAGCCACAGGACAAGCCCTCGTCCCCTCCTCACCCTCCGGAAATGCTCAGGGCAGCTGGGGGGCTACAACAGCCGCTCAGGAGGGAGCAGCGCCCTCTGCCCACCCTGAGCAGAAAGGCGAGAATGGGAAGCACCACCAGTGAGAAAGGCGCCGTCTCCCTAGGCTGAAGGTGCTGCAGAGTCAGAAACAAAGGTGCCCAGGCCGCACCGGCGTGGCCGGGATGGCACAGCTCACAGCCAGCCACCGACAGCTCACAGGAGCACAAACCCCGACGCCAGCCTTTGGCAGGAGAGGAAATGCCAGTTCCCTCCTCAGGCGGCCAGCGTGGGGAGGGGGCGCTGACCGCACACACTAGGCGTGTCGAGCCTGGAGATACTCACCCTCCCGACGGCGGAAGTTCTTCTTGTCCTGGATGGCATCGGTCAGCGCGGCCATCATCTCCTGCTGCTTCAGCGACAGGATGCCCAGGCCCTTCACCAGGCCTGCCAGTCCGTACGCAGCCCCTTTGCGCTCGGCATACTTGTCTGACTCCAGCAGCTGCTGCATCAGCCTCTGGATCATACCCCCCGCGTCTTCCCTGATGGCGGGGACGAGGGGTGGCAAGCAGCTGGCCACGGACTCCTGGACCTGGGGGAAGGGCCTGCCCGTCAGTGCTGAGGCTCAACCACGGCCAGTGCCTGGCGGCCAACGCAGTTCCCCGGCCGGTCTCCGCCACTGCCCGTGAGCCCACAAGGAGCATCAGGAAGGCTGACGGGCGCCCACGATCACGTCTGTAGTATGTGCCCACAGGATGCATGCTCCATCTGTGAGCCACAAAAGCATCAGCTGTTATGGGGCTGCTTCTGGTCTGAAGGGAGAACCAAGGCCTGGGCAGGTGGGGTAAAGGCTCAGGACGGTAAAATTTACTCACAAAGAAAGATCCCGAGAGAAGTGGGCTACTATGTCTTCTTAGAAACAGCCCAAGTCTCTCGGTTCTCAAATTTGTAAGAATTAAAGGGAAACGGGGCTGAGACTTAGAGGACCAAGCCCAAATCGAGTGGCTCCAGAAGATGCTGTCAATCATCTCGACACAATTCAGGATGCCCAACCAGGCCCAAGAGGTGGCCTGTGGCTAGGAGCCCTGGGCAGGATGCTTTGGAGGCTGGGTGCTCTGATAGCTTCAGTTAAGTTCAGTCGCTCAGTCGTGTCCAACTCTTTGCGACCCCATGAATCACAGCACACCAGGCCTCCCTGTCCATCACCAACTCCCAGAGTTCACCCAGACTCACGTCCATCGAGTCAGTGATACCATCCAGCCATCTCATCCTCTGTCGTCCCCTTCTCCTCCTGCCCTCAATCCCTCCCAGCATCAGATAGCTTATTCAACCACAATTCTGTAAACCTATGGTTTTCAACTGTGCCTTTGAGGAGGACACTCTGGATGGCTCAAAATAAAGTGAACAAAACGCAAGTCACAGAAAATACACGTAATGTGCTCTTCAAGAAAGAGGGAAAAAAAATCTTTTACCCTGTGGCCTGAAAACTGCATTAAAAGGCCCCCAAAACATACAACACACACACAGAGAATGTCATGAAAAGCCTAACACGCCAAGGACGATTTTTTCCCCCTAATCTTTGTATCTCCATAACCAAGTTTATACTAAGTGTAAAAAATAAATATTAAACAATGATTAGAAAAAAGTGCACATACTTAAGAGATCTAGGGCATTCCTAACTGTAAATAAACTAGTAGTCCCCTGAAAGAAGGGCAGAGAACACAGACATCTGGATTCGACACCCAACTCCTTTTGCAGCTCCCACCGCCCACCCAAACAGGGCCCAGGTGGTCGGGGGACATACCTGCTGGGAGGGGGTGGAGAGGGCAGCGATGAGCTTGGCGACAATCGGCTTCACTTTGGGGTCGCTCTTGTCCAGGTGCTTGGCTAGAGAGCCCATGAGGACTACCACGCTCTGCCGCACAGCGTCGTAGCTGGCGTCGTTGGGTGCGTTCTTCAGGAATTCCTCGAACACCGGCAGCAGCGAGTTGACATTCTCCTGAAAGCCCACCCAGAGCCTCACGTCAGCCCCAGGGGCCATGCCTGGGGACAACGGTCTCTGCCCAAGCCTGGCTGAGGGACAGGTTTCCTGACCAGTCAGCCAGCCATGCCAGCGGGCTTCCTGGTTTTCTGGCAGAATTGCAGCAGACTTACATCAATTTAATACCCTTTTGGGGTCTTTCTGACCCCAAAGAAATACAAACAGAATCTGCTGGGGGGCCAGCACCTGGCCAGGACGTCCAGCACTGGGCCTCGCCGTGGTGCCCTGGTGCCGCCTGCCGCCCGTCCCGACCCAGCCTGCTTCCCGCTCCACAGGTGGCTGAGGCCTTGTCCCCCATCTCCTTGCCTGGCTGAGACCTCCTACCTTCCCATGTGTGTTGAGCGTCGCGAGAGCTGCATCCAACATGCACTTCCGGACATCTGGGTTTCGGTCGTTGAGGGCGTCAGGGACAAAGAATTGAAAGAGTGGCTTCACCTGAGAGCTGTCCAAACACTGGGAAAGCTTGTTCAGGGCCAAAGCCAAGCCACACCTGGGAAAGAAGGGGGAGCGTGTCAGGGGAGCCAGAGGCCTCCCGGCTGGGGGCCTCTATCCTGGCATGTCACGAGGACAGCGAGCCTGCCAACGGCACACGCTGCTCCAGGGCAGAGCACAGCACGAAGCCTGGCACCCTGTGCTCGCCCCCGGCTCTGCCCGGGGGTCTGGAACCGCCCACTTGTAAGAGAGCCCTGCCATCTGCCAGAGGTTACCCCGCAGGGGGACTGCGAGCAGGGGAGCAGCTCTGCCTGCTTCCCTCTGTGTGAGTGCACCGCCTAGCCTTCTCCCACCAGGCAGGAGGAGACGGAGGGGAAGGAAGCAGAGGTGACGACATCAGAAGTGGCCGTATTCTACAAAAGCAAGTATGGTGAATCTTTCAGCCACAGCCGTGAGGAGGTGCCGGGGGACCTCTAAGAAAACAGTCCCCAGGGGAAAGGAGAAACATGAGCAGAGTCACCCAGCTGGCCAGGAGGAGCCGCAAGTAGACCTCAGGCCTCTGACTCAGAGGGCAGTCTTGTCTTTTCCTACCCCTGCTGACCCATCACCCTCTGCTGCCTCCTCGTGGCATGCAGCTTCCACCTGGCCACATATCCAGAAGCGCTGAGCAGTACAAGGCTGCAACAGCTGTAGTACCTGGCTTCCCACTGGTCTGGAGGAGATTCGGAGATAACTCGTCCCAGAGCATCCAGCACCGGGGGCGGCCGCTGCAACAAACAGGTGATCGATGCACTGCAGGGCTCTCTCTGGGCCCATGGGCCAGCCAGTCTCCCGGGTGAAGTGGGATGAGGCACAAGCCACCCTGAGCCACGGGGTGGCTCCTGTCTGGATTAGGTTGGAGGCTGATCAGGGTCCAACCCACTCTTGCACACCCAGACTACAGTGCCCGGACGACTCACATAGAGCTTCTCCTGGTAGATCTCCATGAGCCTGCCCATGACCTCGGCTGCCTGCCGCTGGTAACGTGCCACTGCCTGGGAGAGAGCTTCCGCCCCGGCCTGCCTCACAGCTGCCTCATGATAGATGACGTCGTCGATGAGCAAGGAGCAGAGGTCTGGCTGCAGATCTAGGCCCATGGTCGACCAGAGCCTACAGCAGACCAAAGGCGGCTGGTCGGACAAGGACCTGCAGCGCAGGCCCTGCCAAAGCCAACGACCCAGCCCTCGACCCCTCTGTAGGCTCAGCACGCTGGGTCCAGTTATTCCACAAGAAAGAGAACAGAGAAGTACAGGCCGGCCTTCTGATGGTGCTCACCTCTCGGCCAGCTTCCGGATCTCCTCCTCCTTGTCGAACTTGACCACCCAGAGCCTGCGCAGAAGGTTCAGGCCATTCTTCTCATCGGTGTCAGGTGCTGGCAACACCATGTGGAGTTCCAACAGGCCCTGAGAGGCATGGGATCGCACCGCGTGAGGCAGGACCTTTGGGAGGACACTCCGACCTGCCCTCCCCCTGCCCCCCTTGAGGGCTGCACCATCCAAGATGAAGCCACCAGCCACACGTGGCTCTCCACAGAAAATCAATTAAAACGAACTCTTAACTTCTTCAGCTGCACCAGCCACATTCCAAGTGCTCAGGAGCCAGGCGATGGCTGGTGGCCGCCCTGCCGGACGACACAGGTAAACAGGCCCGTCCCGGCAGACGGCGCCACTGGGGAGCAGCACTGGTTAGGGAGCGCCACGAGGCAGACCAACTCATTGGCTGCTCTGTCTCTTCAAAGAGCTTTTCTTCCGTGAGATGGTGGCATGCAGTGGTAAAATTTTTTTTTAAGTAAACGTTAAAAATTTAACTGTTAACACTCAAGATGAACAAAAATCTCTAAAAAAGGATGTTCCCTTTGTTTTAAGAAATATCTGCTGCACCGCCACTGTGTTTCCCAGTGCAGTTTAGAAGTTAGGTGACGTGCTCAAAGGCAAAGGAAAAAACCAGTGATACGACTGCTTCGTTGTTCCAATTCCCAAAATGACCCCAAGCCACCCTCTGTGACCTTGCTCTTTGCCTCCAGGACACACTGGTGCACATGCGCGGCACCTCCCATCAGGGCAGCTCAAAGAGCAGCGCTGAGGGACGAGGTGGGGGGCGGGGGGGCGAGGCAGCCCCGCGAGGGCATGGGCACACACCCGGAGTGCAGTGTCCCGCACGTTGGCACAGGGGGACAGCAGGGCGCAGAGCAGCACATCCACCTCCTCCTGCTCTGCAAAGGCACAGCCATCCTCGCCACTGCTGCTGGCACACAGGGTGGTCAGGGCCTCTGAAGCCAGAACCTGAGGGAGACATCCAGCCGCTGGGCTCAGTTCAACAAATCGTTTCCTACTACGGGGCCAGGCAAGGGAGCTGGGGAGGCGCTTTGGGGGGGATCTGAACTAAGAACACCCACCCCACCCACCCCTACTAGGCCTCAGACCCCAGCGCCAGGCCAAGGCCAGTGGCAGGATCCAAGCAAAACCGCTCATGAGCTGAGAACAGTCTGGCTGGCTCTCACGAGTATCGCTGTGCCCAAGGCCAAAACTGAGGGCTGGGAGAGGCAATCAGAACCTGAGGGCAGGGTTGTGAACGGTAGAAGCCAGCAGGGAACCAGATCACCTGAAGTCGCGGAGAGCCCGTCCCGATCACCCAGGTTAGAAGGCGCAGCATGGCCACACGAGGCAGCAACTCCGGGCCGTTCTGCGGGAGAAAGCACATGAGGCAGGACGAAGCTCCACGGAAGGTCTGTAACCAAGCCTGGAGGCACGTGAGTCCCTCTCACCCACAGGGGAACACTCTGGGTCTTCCTGCTGACCACGCTGGAGGGACCCTGTCAAGTCCACAACTCAGTCCACAGGAGCCAACCCCAGTCAGCTGTGATCTCCAGGGACTAAAAATAACTACTGTTATCCTTGGCTGAAATCTACAGACTTTTGAAATACAGGTGGCTGATGAACACACATGAGCCACCTGTGGCTCCCCTTGTGGCTCAGATGGTAAAGCGTCTGCCTACAACGCGGGAGACCCAGGTTTGATCCCTGGGTCGGGAAGTTCCCCTGGAAAAGGAAATGGCAACCCACTCCAGTATTCTTGCCTGGAAAATCCCATGGACAGAGGAGCCCAGTAGGCTACAGTCCATGGGGTAGCAAAGAGTTGGACACGACTGAGCGACTTCACTTCCCTTCATGAATACACAAAGAGATACTGAACTTTACAAGTAAGTAAGGAAATGCNCCCACTCCAGTATTCTTGCCTGGAAAATCCCATGGACAGAGGAGCCCAGTAGGCTACAGTCCATGGGGTAGCAAAGAGTTGGACACGACTGAGCGACTTCACTTCCCTTCATGAATACACAAAGAGATACTGAACTTTACAAGTAAGTAAGGAAATGCAAAATAAAACAAGACACCATTCTTCCACCTGTCATTGGCAAGCTAAACACTAGGTGAGGTTGTATGACGTTTGGAGAAAAGGGAACACTTAGCAAGGGTATAGCTCAGAACATGTCACATGACCTAACAATTCCATGCCCAAGAATCTGTCCTATGAGAATGTTCACATGGTGTGCAAGGCAGTAAATGAACAAGGGGACACACCACAGCTGTGTTCAAAACATGGAAAGGTTTGCGGCCTTAAAATGTCAATCAGCAAGTAAAAAGCTGACTAAAACATGGTGTGCCACAGAACAGAGCCCGTAAGATGAGATCCACAGGATGTGGGCCACACAGGTCCTGACCCTGGAGGAGGCCCAGAGAAGACATTCCCATGGAAGCACTGGTGCGATCCATTTTTTGCATTACTGCATTTGTGGGTGTGAGCTTTATATGTGCTTAAATAAAAAAAGCCCACGAGGGTACAGACCAAACTGTTATTAATAGCTACCTCTGAGGAGGGGAATTTCTCTTTTGGCTTCCGTGTTGTTGGAATCTTTTTAAAGTATGTAAACATTACTTTCAAATTTTTTAAACATAATCTACTAAAACTGGGCTTTCCCAGTAGCTCAGCTGGTAAAGAATCCGCCTGCAATGCAGGAGACCCTGTTTCAATTCCTGGTTGGGAAGCTCCCCTGGAGAAGGGATAGGCTACCCACTCCAGTACTCTTGGACTTCCCTGGTGGCTCAGCTGGTAAAGAACCCACCTGCAATGTGGGAGACCTGGGTTCAATCTCTGAGTTGGGAAGATCCCCTAGAGAATGAAACAGCTACCCACTCCAGTTTTCTGGCCTGGAGAATTCCATGGGGTCGAAAAGAGTCGGACATGATAGTGAGCTTCGCTTTCAATCTGTTAAAAAAGAAAACTCCTCGGGACTTCCCTGGTGGTCCAGTGGTTAGGACTTCACATTCCAGTGAAAGGGATGGGGATTCTAACCCTGGTCACAGAGCTAAGATCCTACATGCCTCGTGGCCAAAGACCCAAAACATAAAACAGAAGCAATATTGTAACAAATTCAATAAAGACTTTATAGATGGTCCACACCCAAAAAGTCTTTAAAAAAAAAAAAAACCAAAAATCCTGACTGAATGAGCTCCAGTATCAAAAGCAAGTGAAAAGGATAGTAACCAGCTCTGTCTTCTTAAGAACAACATACAATAAGTTAGAGTCCTGCAATTCCTTTGGCTCAGAAACTATCAGACACAGGAGACCCATAGCTTCTGTGAGGCCATGAGAGCCTCTCTCAATAGAACATCTGGGGTCTCCCCACCAATGGCCGCTGCTGTAGGACCCCCTCCCCAGAACTGTTCATGGGTCAAGAAGTGTCAGAAGTTCCTGCCCCTCCCCACCCCACCCCCAACCCTGCTCGAGCCAAGGAGGAGCCGAGCTCCCTGGCCTACCTCGTCCACACGCCCAGGTGGGTTGCCGGGGGAGGCCCGCAGCTGGGCGTGGACCGTAATTATCTGAAGAATCTGGGCCATCCTTTCCTCCTCCTCCTCGCTGTGGTGGGGCATCTCGGTCAGCACCATCTTCAGAAACGGGAAAACCAAGGAGAAGGCTGGCGCGGACAAGGGCGCAGCATCTGTGAGAGCAAGAAGCAGACCGACTCTGCAGGTGGGCCGGGCCCCGGGCTTGGCCACCGCAGCGTCCATCCTCAGGGCGAGTGGGCGGGGAGACGGCCGGAGGCCCTTTCTGACGCCCTGAAGCCAGCGGCATGACAAGAGAGACAAGAGACGGCAGTCCAGTTCTAAAGCCAATGCTGCTCCTACTCCAGACAGTGCCTGGTTCCACAATGTGAGCGTTAAAACAGACAAGTAGATTCCAACAGCAAGAACTAAACCCTCAAGCGTTGGGGCGGGGGGGTCACAGTGACTGGACTCAAAAGTCATCCATCTGGTTCAAGGGATGAGGTGAGGAAATCAAGGCCAGCAAGGGGAGAGACCAGCGGAAGCCACAGCCTCGGGAAGCCCGGGAGATGGGAGTCAAGCCCCCACACAGTTCACACCGCCTCGCGCCCTCTGTCCACCCTATCCTGTCCCTTACCTGGCTCGCCCTTGCCCGCCCTGCTGGTGATAGTGTGACTGTGCAGCAGGGTCACCGCCCTCTTCACGGCCACTGACAGCTCTTCCTGGCACCATGACTCGTCCAGGGCACATTCCGGCTTCAGCAGGCGCAGAGTCACATGGCTCACCAAAGTGCCTGTGTCCAAGAGAAGGGACCCACAGGGGATGACCCATGCAAAGACACACAATCTAGCTCGGGTGTGAACCAGGGACCCACGTCCCCCTGAGTTAACAGTAATCAGCTCTGCTCTGCCCATCTCCTCAACCCAGTTTCCTGTTTCATCTCTGTGCCGCCCCGAAAGGGTGGGCAAGCTGGCGAGGGGCTATCCTTCTGACAGTAAGGAATCAGAAGTACGCAGCGAGGAGGCATGAGTCACACAAGGTTACTCAACTGGGAGTGAAGCTCTAGCCACAGGGCACTCCCACCTTCCATGCAGCAGCCCAGCCAGCCGGGTAACACTTCTGATAGGTTCTGCGTGCACGGCCTGACTCCAGCCTCACCCATGGGAATGTATCCTTAAGGCTCAAAGGTGTCATACAATCCATAGAGCAAGGTTATCACAATTCCAAGCCACCTCACAAGGTTCTTTGTGGCTAAAGAGAAAGCTTCTCAAGGCCACAGAGACCTCTCACACCTGGCTGCTCAGGAGCTCTGGGCTCCACAGATAGGCCACGTGGCACCAACTATCCCACTGCCACTGAATTTAAAACTGCTACAGAAAGATCAAGGGCTTCCCATGTGGCCCAGTGGTAAAGAACCTGCCTGCCAATGCAAGAGACATAAGAGATGAGGGTTCGATCCCTGGGTCAGGAAGGTCTGCTGAAGTAGGAAATGGCAACCCACTCCATTCCTGGGACACCCCAGGGACAGAGGAGCCCAGAAGGCTACAGTCCATGGGGTCGCAAAGAACTGGATATGACCAAGCGACTCAGCACACACACACACACACGCACATACACACACACACAGAAAGGTCACTGACTAGCACCTAAAATTTGGTGCTCAGAGCGAAGCCACAGCAGACACAAAAAAGGAGAGAGGAGATGTACCACGTGCTCCCCGGGAGGCGCAGCTTGGGCTGCCTGAGGCTGCACCCACGGGAACACAGGTCAGTAGCTGAGGTCGCTGCGTGTCTCCCCCGAACACTCGGGGCACTCCTGTCCGCCCCCCTCCTGCCCCAGGCCCGGGCCCACAGCCAGCCAATGAGAACTAACCCACAGCCTTGAGCCTCGGGCGCATGACACAGGCAGCCAAGGACAGGAAATGGGTCTTGATCCTGGGGGCAGCCAGGGGAGACTTCAGCAAGGGCAGGAAAGAGCCGACCAGGACCGGGATGTACTGGGTCAGGCCGGACGGGTTCTTGGCCAGGATGGTGTCCAGCAGCCCCAGCGCCGCCTCCAGCTCACCATCCAGCTGTAAGCAGAGGCAGCCCAGAGGGCCTGTCAGCAGGGTCCACCCTGCCCACAAGTGAGGCAGGGGCACTGGCGGAGCCGCTCACCTCCTGCAGCCGCCTCCGGATCTGCGCCTCCTTGTCCAGCTGGGCCTGCAGCATCTCCTTTTGTTTGTTGGTCAGCTGCACCTCCTCTTTTATGCCTTTCTTCCTCTTTATCTCCTGAAAGGACAAGCACAACAATTCCGTCTCCAGGGCACAGACCTGCCTCCCTCCCACCACCAGGCAAGGCGAGCCTGGTGCCACCGTTGGCCCCAGGACAGCTCTGAGTCTGTGATCTGGACCCCAAACCTGCTGGCTGGCCTCCCCCACCTCCCACAAGCCCAAGGCCACCTGGTTTCTACAGAACAGAGAGCAGTAGAGCGGCCATTTCTTGCCAGATTCTCTATAAGCAAAACACAAAAAGAGTCTTTACATGTTAAGAGAAATGGAAAGTTCCTCCAAGTGTTGAAGAGGGTATTCTGGGAGCCACATAGCTTCTGAATTCTAGCCTAAGCCTCTCCCACCTCTGACCAGCTTGCCCTACACTCTCCTCCAGTGTAAGCCAAAGCCTGGCAGAGGCTGAGAGCATTCGTTCATCTGATATTTACTGAGCACCTAGGAGGTGCCAGATGCTGGGGAGACTGTGGGAATAAGACCAAGTCTCTGCCCTTACAGAGCTCTCCATCTTAGTGGGGGTGGCTACACAACCAACAGGGAACAGATATATAAACAAGGTGGTTTCAGACCATGACCGGTGTCATGAAAGGAATAAACACGACACATAACAAGCGAGAAGGGAGCAGCTCGGCTCTGGGTAGGGTGGGCAGAAGGGTCATCTCTCTGCAGAAGGGACACGTGGACAAAGATACAGAAGACAAGAACTCAGCCTATAGGGGGTGGAGGGGGGAAAAAAAAAAGAACTCAGCCTATGAAGAGTGAAGAAGAAAATAAAAAGACTGAGGGAGAAGCACAGGCTGAGACAAGAGCCCTGTGTGCTGTGCTTCCACCAGAATCAGCCCCGTCACCACTGAACACAGCCATGAACCCTGACGCCCCAGAGGCTACACTGTGCCAGGGCCCGTGCCCACTGTCAGGAGGACAGACAGGTCCCAGCCATCCAGGAGCGGGGTGTGGGGATGGGCATGGAGTCAAGCTACACCATTTAGCAGAGGAAATACATAAACTACTGAGAGCAGAAAGAAAAATCTCTTTTCCTGGAGTCCCGGGTGGAGAAAGCTACTGAGAAAGAGCAGATCAAGAAGGTGTCAGGAGGACCCGGGCTGAGCGGGGAGGTCAGAGGAGCATGCCACAGGTCAGGGTGACCCAACGGACTGGCCTGAGGCCTCCGCACACCCACCTCCTTCAGCTCCAACTCGATGATCTGCTCCTTGAAGGAGTAAGCTTTGTTCTCTCGCTTCATGTTGGCCTTTTTTATGCTGTCCTGCTGGGCACTGAAACACCAGAGCGGGTGATCAACCAGGTTCCATCCGGCCACGAGGCCCTTTAGCTTCCCACCAACCACGAGACCCCTGCTACCTCTTAAGTCACGGGCACCAGGCAAGCACTGGGTCCTCCACACACTCTCGTATCCAGGACCGAAGGCTGTGTGTGGACCACAGCCAGCACTCACCCAACGAACAGACAGACTGTATCACTTACTGAGCCCTCGAGCAGGCGGCTTACCTCTGGATGATGGACTTGTCGTACAACTCCCCTGCAGGGGTCTGCATGATAGCAAACTCCTCCCGCGTCACCTGGCACAGCGCTGGGTTCTGCACGGAGGCAGTGATGGTGCTGATGAGCTGCGGGAGGACCCGGTCTGGGGACAGGATCGAGAGGGAGCCCATGGCGTTCATGGAAGACTGCCAGACAAACAGACACGGTCAGTGCCGCCGCGGCTGGCACGGGAGAGAGGGCCTGCCATGTCTCAGGCCCCGGGGAAGCAGGCGCCCCTTCTTGCCACTGCCCATTCTTTCTGAGCTCTGCCGCTGGAGTGGACGGCTACAGGGTGTGCCTGCCTTCTCGGCATGCCGCACCCGGACATGGGGGACACATTTCTCTCCCACTCTTGGTCTCTGTGGTTCAGGCAGAGCTTCCCCCGCCCTCGCTAGAGATGGGCACGTGACCCAGACCGGAAGGATGGGCCCTGGGACGAGCACAGGACCCAAGTCAGCTCAACCCGGGTGGTAAGGCCCCCAGCCAGTTGGAATGGTTGGAAAACACCAGCTTTTCCCACGGGAGCTAACAGGGGATGAGACGTAAGCCTAGAACAGCTATCCTGCTACTGAAAAGCAGACGCTTATAACACAGCCCATGCTGCAGAAAGCAGTGAGGCATAGACAGAGGAGGAAGGGGGATGGACAGAGGGCAAGAGACATTCCTCTTATGAGGTCTTGAGGACATCCGAGTCCCTATCCCGTCACATCCCGGGGCTTACCAGTTAGATGCGGCAACCAGCAATCTCCCTGCTAAGCTGAAACTAGTTTGCACTTTCTGTCACTTGCAACCCAACAGTCCAACCCACTTCTCTTCACCCCGTCTTCTGTTTCTCTGAATCTTCCCGGTCTGCCTGCTGACCTGAGGCCAGAGCCAGCTCACAGGCCCAACTACCTGGTTCAGGGGGCTCTGTGTGGTGATCCTGGGGATGATCTGGTCCAAGTGCCTAGTAATGAAGGCTTCTGGATCGATCTTCATCCTCGCAAGAAGTGCTGGCCAGAGGCCAGACTGCACAGCCACTGAAAGGAAGGACAGCTCTTTGAGGCCTTCTGCCTGCCTGCTCTTCTGACAGAGTCCCTGCCCCACCCACCCACCTGGGCCACAGACCTAAGGATGGGTGGTGAGAGATGATCAGCATCTCCTGTGCCAGCTGTTCCATGCCAGTGACACCGCCCTCCAGCCCTGGCACCCCGGAGATGACACACAGAGCCTCCTGCAGGACCCGCGGGGGTACGTAGGCCTTGCCTGCCTCAGTCACCTCCCCAGTGTCGGTCACCAGAGCCTCGAAGGGCAGCACCTTCAGGGAGACAATGTATGAGCCCCAGTGATCAGAGCCCCATGCCGGCCTGGCCCCCAGGAGATGAAGACGCAGGGAATGCAGCTGCCTTGTCATTCAGGCGATTCTCTGGGCCCCCTGCTGGCATGGAGACCAATGCCCAGATTCCTGCACTGGGATCCACAGGCTGTGAGATGGCCTAGAAGGAAGCACCTAGGGTCCTGAGCCTCAAAGAGTCCACAGGGGGAAAAAAAGGCAACAGAATCCGATGCAAGGGGAACGAACCTGAGACTGCAAGTCTGTCACCAGCCCACATCCCTTAAGCCGCCTCAGGGAGGGAGGGAAGCAGTGAAATGGGACACAAAGAGCACTGAAATTAGGAGCCAGGTCCCAGTCCTGCCGCCACCCGCTGATGGGAGATGCTGAGCAAGTCATTTCAGCTGCCAGAACCATGAACAACTCCCATAAAACAAGCGTAGTAAGCCTGTCGGCCTTTTAAAGGCGTTATGAAAAAAAGACAGAGAGAAGGGTAGAAAAATGTTTTAAAAATTATAAAGTGCTTTAAAAACAAAGTGTTTTTCCATTACTCAAGAATAGAAAGGTTGACCTATGTGTGATAAGACATGGGAAGAAAGAACAGTGTCTGCAAAGGAAAAGGAATGGTGTGAAACAAGGTGGTCCCTGAGCTGTGGGGCAGGGCAGGAGACCCTGGCATCACACGGAGCCCGTGTGAGTGAGGACAGCCAGGGAGCACTCCAGGTGAGACCCCACAGAGCAGGCAGGGGCAGTTCGGGGGTCTGCGAGCCCCAGCTCTGGGGCCCAGAAGAGGCCCTGACCTTGTGAGAACTGAGGACGGTCTTCAGCTCCTCCAGCAGTCCGTACGCCAGCTTGAAGCCTCCGAGAGAGGACAGCAGCTTCCGGGCCGTCTGCTGGGCCTGCCTGCGCACGTGCCAGGGGCGGCTCAGGAGCACGGCCGCCAGGGCCCGGTGGTACTGCCTGCAGCAGAGGGACAGGGCGCGCTGGGGACGGCCGGGAGCGGCTGTCCACAGCCAGCCTCCCACCCCTCACACACCGCTGCGGCTCAGGCTCCTGCCAGGGAATGGGGTCGTCTGGCCCGAGGGGAAGGTGAACAAGCCCCACGTACTGAACTTTGCTGCCTGTGAGTCGGTGCGGATGGTCAAGAAACAGTCTCTCTGTCAGGTGCAGCACGGTACACAGGGCTGGCAAGGGGAGAGAAACAGCGCGAGTGTTTTTAAAAAGAGAACACGGCTGCGGCTGACCTGCCCTGAACATGCCCAGTCTCGTCTACAACAGAGGAAACGGGGACTTCCCTGGTGGTCCAGAGGCTAAGACTCCGCACTCCCAATGCAGGGGGCCCAGGTTCCATCCCTGGTCAGGGAACTAGATCCCACATGCTGCAACTAAGGCCCAGAGCAGCCAAATACACAAAGAAATTAAATAGAGAAAATATCCAGAAAGAACAGGAAAAGTTGGAAATCAAAATGTAAGCGTAAAATTACAGTTTCACTTGATTTTTCTTTTTTTTTTTAACTTTTTACTTTATATTGGAGTATAGTTGATTTGACAATGCTGTTAATTTCAGATGTACAGCCAAGTGACTCAGTTATACATATATGTGTTATCTATTGAATTTGCTTTTCTGCTAAAAGCAAGTTATGCTTTTAGCATATGCACACGTGTATTTTGGAACAAGCAAAAGTATACACTTTTAATTAAAACAGTGAGATCCTATGGTATAGCACATGGAACTATATTCAATAAACTATAGTGGAAGAGAATATGAAAAGGAACCTGTCTCTTATACACATCTCGANCTTTTAGCATATGCACACGTGTATTTTGGAACAAGCAAAAGTATACACTTTTAATTAAAACAGTGAGATCCTATGGTATAGCACATGGAACTATATTCAATAAACTATAGTGGAAGAGAATATGAAAAGGAACGTGTATATATATGTATAACTGAATCATTCTGCTGTACAGTAAAAATTAACACACGAATGTATTAATAAATTCAACTATACTTCCATAGCTTAACTCGTATGCAGTTCTAAGGAATAAGAGCACTCACACACTGATATGAAATGAATTCCAAATCTAGACAGCACAATGCATATAGCATGCATATTACCTTTTATATAAAAAGGCAGAGAACTAACACATAAGGATATTTATTGGTATAAAAATAAAATATCGACAATACACAGCAAGGGGATAAAACTGGTTCTCCATGGCTAGGGACACTGGGCAGAGATCAAAGCAACGGTGTAACTTTCAGTGTAGCCCCTCTTGGGGCTTTTATTTTTGTATTATATGAATATATTCCCTGTTCAAAGACTAGCTAAACGTGTTTCAAACTTCAGGAAGTGACTAACAGTTGTAGCTCATTAACAGAATGTTGTGATGTGCGAGTCAAAAGATTTTTCAAGTCACCAATTACCCAAAGGTATTTCTAAGGCAACCTAGAATTTTTAAACATACATTTAAAGATCAACAGTTCCTTTTCTGCCAAGATAGAAACCAGTAGTTTTTCTATCTCCCGGTGGGGATATAGAGCCAGCCACACTTCACTAGAGCTTCTCAGCTGCCTCTGAACATAAAGCCTCTGAGACAGCACCAATTACCCAATCAGCTATAATTACACCTAATATCACAGCTCTACAACTATTAGCGCTCTGTCTCCACAAATCTCCCACTCCACACCCACCTCCCCAGCCTTCCAGGCCCCACAGGAATAAAGTCATTCTCAGCAAAGCGGAGCTGCTGGTCAGACCGCTCTGCTCCAGGTCTTTGCCAAGCTGACTGGTCAAAACAACAGGCAGTCCGGGAAGGGTCCTCTCTGAAGACCCACCAGAGAGACTCGGCCCCAAATTCAACTTCAACTAGGCTGACTCACCATCCTCTGAAGCCATGAGCAGGAATTTCTCGGAAGTGAAAACCTGCTTCTTCTCATCCAAAATGAGCTGCCAGAAACCGCTCAGTTTGGCCTCTGCAAGAGACAAAAGGTCACTCCACCACATAGCCCACCGCCTCCCCCAGGGCTGGCCCCGCCACGCTGTAGCTGCCGGGGCTGGGTCGTCTGGCAGAGCCGCCTCTGCAGCGGGCCGGGGTCCCCCCTCGGCAGGGAGGGGTCACTCCCAGGGCCACTGTCCTCCCATGCCGAGAACTAACTAGTTCTTCTGGTAGCATCACCTCTTATGGAAACCTCCGGTGCTTCTCCACTGCCTGCAGGAGCCCAGACGACCTGCCTCCCACCTCGGATTCCCACCTGCTCCAGGTGCCAGGTGGAGCTCTTTCAGGGCCTCACGTGGTGCCTTCCCTTGCCCTTCCCTGGTCTGAACTCACACTAGGCCGTCCGCTTCCAGTTAGTGAAACTCCTTCTAGTCCTCAGGGCCCTAGTTCAAATGCTCCCTCCTTCAGGAAGCCTTTCCTGGCTCCTAACCCCGAAACTAAAAGCAATCCATCCTTCAAACCTGCTCTTATGCTATGTTTTGCTTTTAACGGCAGATAATATTTGCATATGCCTTCTCCCATTACAGTAAAGGCAGCTTAAAACTTGCTGAAGCAGGGTCATGTTCACTTCTGCCTCCCCCCACGGAGAAGTAGCTGAGGGCCTTGGCCTATACTCAGGTGTCAAGCAATAATACGTGAAAAGAGCTGACTCTTGTCTCTAACCACAGGAGTAAGTCCAGCTACGACCGCACAGGGTAGGAGTTAGACTAAACATGCATGGAATACCTTGTAGCCACAAAAACAGGAAAGCTCTTTTTGTTGCAGATTTGGAATCTTTTCCCAGATGTGTTCAGTATATAAAATGGCACGTATAGCACGTTGTTGTTCAGGTGCTAAGTCGTGTCCAACTCTTTTGCAGCCCCATGGACTGTAACCTACCAGGCTCCTCTGCCCATGGGATTTCCCAGGCAGGAATACTGGAGTGGGTTGCCATTTCCCACCCTGGAGGATCTTCCCAACCCAGGGATCAAAGCCGAGTCTCCTGCATTGGCAGGCGGACTCTTCACCACTGAGCCAGCAGGGAAGCCCATGATGTACAGTGCATCACCCAGGGTGTTTGGGCGATTACACATCAGCCATCTCTGGACATGAAACTGGTGATGTCCTCCAAGGAGAGAAACTGAGTGGCTGGAAGGCAGGCTGGCTAAACTCAGGGGACACTGTTCATGTTATACCCTAAAACTGCATAACAAATCAAAACCAAAGTCCCACTGAGCATCTGCAGGGATGAGCCTCAGGGCCACACTGAGCAGTGGGAGGGCAGCAGGGAGTGCGGTCACCGTCTTCCTCCGCTCTGTCACTCCAATGCTCAGGGACGGGAGCTTGCGGATAAAATCCATCCCGGCAGGTGCCAAGTGGCCCTGTGGCTGCCTGGGGGTAAGGGGCCAAGCTGACGCAGCCAAATCCTATACATCTGGCCCTCCTCCCAGGGACTGTGGAAGAGGCCCTTGTCTGCAGCCTCCTGGACACCGCTGGACTCTTACCAGCCTGCGAGTCGGCCATTGAGAGCTTTGTGAGCAGCAAGGCAGCGGCGACCCCTTCAGTGACGATGGGAACCTGAGTGCCTTGGGAGGCTGCCTTCTCCACTGTCTGGATGAGCAAGGGCAGCAAGTCCAGGGCCTGCAGCAGTGTGTCACCTGTGGAGACAGGATCGGCGCCTGTCCATCACTCGGGGTGGTGGGTGGGGGACAAGATTACCCAAGAAAGGACATTCACCCGTCTGAACCGGCTAATGATTACCCTTCAAATACCTCGAAGGAGTGGAATAGAATCTAGGGCTTAAATCAAACCCTACAACCTTACGGATAGAGCTAGAAGGGTCCTTACTAACCCAAGAGTCTGGCTATTCATTTGATGAATAAATAAACAGGGGTGAAGTGAGTTGCCCATGGCCACGCAGATGGTTGGGGGAAGAGAACCAGAGCAAAACCTCAGGTCCACCAATTTCTTTCTGGGGCGCTTCCCCAGAAACCTCCAGACAACCTCCAGACAGAAAGCCCCCAACCAGAACCAATCTGCTGACCTATGAACTAAAGTCTGTTTTTTTAAAAAAAAGGTAAAAACCTACCAAAACCTGTAACTAAACTCATAAATTACCAAACTGGTATATCAGAAAGTTTCACACACAAAAAAACATTTCATTTGGACAATGCCATGCTTTTGAATCCAAGAAATGTGTATTTTAAAGGTTTATTTTATGTTTGCTTTTAAAATCTGGAACAAGAACTAGAACTAGCTCAAGCTAGAGAAGAGGTTAAACCAAGACCTGGCTACTTAGAACTCAATCTAAAGTCAACTTTGATCAGTGCAGCAAAATTGCAAAGTGAAACACAAGCTCGGACACAGAACAGAAGGGGGTCACCTTTCTAGAGGGCACTCTGGAATCTCCCAGAACAGAAGGGGGTCACCTTTCTAGAGGGCACTCTGGAATCTCCCAGACACTTCTCTAGTCACAGTCATCAACCATTTAAACCATAAGTGAAACACAAGTCCACCTGAGAGGTGGAAATCAGTGTTGGAGACTTTTTCCTTGGGGATCAAGCTCCTACCCAAATTTGCTGCTTTCCCTCACTGCACGTGGAAAGCAAGCAAGTGCCCAGATGACAGGTTTGTCAGCCCTGACGCGAGAGCAGGGCTGGTTTCTCACAGGTCCAGGGTAAAGATTATAAATTTACACCTCATACGTCAGTCTTATCAGAATCATATCTTCATGATTTCAGAAAACAGAGTGACAGGTTCTGGCTATGGGTCCTCTCTGAATAAACTTTGTACTCTGGAGGTCTGATAAGGGAGAGAAGTCAAAATGAAACGGGGCTCTGATTCTAGGCTTTGTGGATGACTAAGCTGGATGTTTCCATGGACTCAGGAGGAAGCGATGCAAAAAAGGCTGGACCGAAAGGGCAAGCCTGGAGCGGCATCGCTGCCCTGAAGACTGGGTCTCCTCTGCGGGGAGCCGCTCACCTCGGAAGCAGACCAACATGCACTGCAGGTAGGCATGCCTCACGGCAGAGGTGGAGGTTTTAAGGCTGAAGGCTTTCTTGAACCATTCGGTGAGCTTCTTGGGTACTTCCGTGGTGAAGCGGTGACACCAGAGAGCCAAGACAGAGACAGCGTGCACCAAGGTGCCTTCGTGAACTAGGGGGAGAAGTCGGAGCCAGTCAGCCAGACATCTTACACCCATGTCATATCACCGCGAGCCGCACGCAAAAGCAAGCCAGGTAAAGGGAGGGGAAGCAGTGATACTTCGGGGAGGGGAAGCAGGGCCTTCAGAAGGGGTCACCGCAGGCTCCAACTGCGAAAACCGGGCTCAAACACGGGGCCCGGCTGCAGGCTCACCGTGCTGCCCAGAATTACCTTCTTGCTGGAGGAACGGGATGAAGAGCTCAGCCACGGTCCCGCTCAGGACTTGACTGGAAGGCCCCGACACTACATGATGACTGACACTCCCGATCCCTGGAAGGCGGGGGTTCCCTGCTCAGCCCCTGGTCTGCAAAGAACTGCCAACGCACTGTCTTCCTGTCGCTGGCCCCCTCCCCAGCAGCCATGCCTCTCCTCTGGCCATCACTGACCCTCCCTCAATCTCCCATCACGTCCTGCCTTTTACAGAAGCCAGGCTGGGACGTCCAAGACTGTCAGAGATGTCAGGACCCAACAGACTCGCCTCACCTGACGGTCGGGGTGACCCTCATCTACAGCCACACTTCCTGACACCCGCAGAGAAATTCTATACCTGAGAGAACGCTCATCTTCTGGGCTACAATAGTTAGCTTCCCCTCCGAGCCTGAGAGGAGAGAGAGCAAAGATTTAGAATTCACATCTGCCACCTTTCCCAAGGGGGTGAACAAGTCATGTGTGTGACATCAAGACACACCGGGAGACTTCACTGGTTAAGACTTCCAGTGGTTAAGACGCCGTGCTCCCAATGCAGGGGGCCTGACTTCGATCCCTGGTCAGGGAACTCGATCCCACAGGCCAAGTGGTGTGGCCAAAAAAGGAAAAAAGAGAGAAAGAAAGATAGTTTCTGATTCTAAAAGTAGAGCCTCTTTATCATGAAGTTGGGTTTAAAGCCACTTATTGGGGTTTTTTTTTTCTGACTAAATAAGTAAATGGAGAAGGTGATGGCAACCCCACTCCAGTACTCTTGCCTGGAAAATCCCATGGATGGAGGAGCCTGGCAGGCTGCAGTCCATGGAGTCGCTAAGAGTCGGGCATGACTGAGCGACTTCATTTTCACTTTTCACTTTCATGCATTGAGAAGGAAATGGCAACCCACTCCAGTATTCCTGCCTGGAGAATCCCAGGGACAGAGGAGCCTAGTGGGCTGCCATCTATGGGGTCGCACAGAGTCAGACACGACTGAAGCGACTTAGCAGCAGCAGCAAAGAAGTAAATACGTTCTTGCAGAAAATGTGACGAACAGAAAAAAAAATTTTTTTAATAACCCATCTAAGAATATTACTTATATTTTGGCGTATTTTTCTGTATTTTTTAACCTATGTGCACAAAAACATCTATACTTAAAACTGAGCTCACTCCCACCTACAGCGCTCTGCCTGTGCTTCTATTCACATTCCTGACACAAGAAGACTCAGAGCACGGAGCTCCCAGCAGGCCCCGGCGCCCAGGGAGTGCCAGAGCCCACACCTCAGCCATCCCCATGCCCCGAAAGGCAAGCTCACCTCCGAGGATAGCAAACAGGTGCCTGGCCAGGGCTTCCATCGCCGAGGAGTCACTGCACTGGCGGGCCAGGTTCTGCAGCGCCAGCACTGCTTCGTCCATCAGGCGAGGGCTGTTGGACTTCAGCTGACCTGGACACAGAGAGCTGCTGCTCAGAGCTGAGGGGCCAGGCTCTCGTCTTTGTCTTCCTGGCTCCCAACTCATCCATTCTGGCTCTGCGTTCTCATGATCAAGGATCTCAGAAAAGAAACTCCGCGACTGTAGTTTATTTCTAAACGGGGCTGTCTCGTGCCCCTTCTTCTACAACTGGGATAAGTGCAACCGAAAACCCAAGGTGTCATTCGAGGGGCGGAGAGGGGTCGGGACACTCACCAGACAGTCCTTTCCCAATGTCCAGGGCATACTGGCTGAGATCCAGAGTCACGGATGCCAGCAGACTGGAGATAGCTGAGGGGGACAGAAAGCTCACACCATGTTGACCTCGGAGGGAAATTGCCCATTTCTGCCCGGCTCCCCAGCCAATGCTCAGGCCCGCTATCTAGCCACATGGAACACGACCACTTTTCACCTCTATATTGGTCACACCTTTGTCCCTCAGCTCTGCTATAAAGCTGTACACTGCCCCATCCTTACAGCAAAATCTGTGCCCCCAACACTCCACCTATCTCTTACCAAGATAAAAAGGGACAGAGACTCAACTCTCTCATCCTAGGGTTTCAAATACCACCGGCATCAAGGTCAACCTGTCTAGAACAGAGGTTCTTAACCTGGTTTCCAGAAGGTTCTCAGACCTCTAAAAATGTATGTATGCAGCATTCTCAACGGATACACTTCCATGCACTCTTTCAACAAGAGGGCCCATTACTTTCAAAATACTCTCGAAAGGGTCCCTAAATCTCCCTCTCGAGGGGCCCAACGAGGTACACAGTGAATACAGCCTCCCCCCACACCCCCCATAAACACTGCCTGTTGCCAAGCAGCTGCGATCTGGCTCACTGGGTGATGTCATCTCCCTCCCACTGTCCTGGCTGGCAGCAACCTACTTTCAGTGACATTCTCTGGACTCCTCAGTAAGGACTTCTGTATGGTGGGCAGGACCAGATCCTTAAACTCCGAGTGGGACAGGTACCGAAGCAGAGGGGCACAGTTATCCTGCCAAGAGAAGGGGTCAGGCACCCGGCCCTTGTGGGAACAGGCCGAGCATGGCTCTGAATCATGGAATTTAAAAGGGCATTCAGCTGGGAGGACGGGGAACCACTCGCTCACCAACAGGTACTTCTGAGGCTTCACTTTGCTCATCAGGATGTTCTTCACGTAAAAGTCCAGCAGGGCGCTCTGGGGAAGAGAGACCTGTCGGACACTGGCGCTCTGAGGTCCCTCTTGTGCGAGCACTTCTCAACAGTACCAATCAGGGTCCCAAACGACACGGAGTCAAGCATGGAAATGCCAGTGTCCACGCCATTCCCCAACGAAAAGCCCTCCAAAGCTTTCCATGGCTCCTGGGCTCAAGTCTAGGCCCCTGATGTGCCTCACAGGCCTGGCGGCCCCTCTCTCAGCCAGGCAGCCACGCACCGCCCACATTCCAGCCTACACACTGCTCTCTATCCCAAATGCCCTTCCTTGCCTCTTGGCCTTGTTAACACTTCTTCATTCTTTAAGTTCCTTCCTTAGAGACATGTTGCCTGACCCACAGCCTGAGACAGGTCCCCGCCACAGAGTATCACAGCCTCTCCCGTGGTTCCTTTTGTAGATGACAAGATGCCGCTCTGCCTAACAGCGGGCTCCTCAGACTCAGCCCCGCCTGGGCAGGGATCACGGCCCCCTCGCTCACTGCTGCAGCCCCAACACCTAGCAGAGAGGTTGGCATAAGGCAGCTGCTCAGGGGTGAGTGACTCATTGACAGCACGACAAGGTAAATCATCATCACAGTAACTGCGGCAGGGCCCACCCCCAGCCAGAAACAGAGAGGAAGCATTCCTGCTCCTCACACATCACTGCGAAAGGCTGGGTTTTCGGGACAGAAAACCAGCCAACTTCAGATGACGCCAGTGGCTGGGGCCACCGGGGGAAAACATGCTCCCCGCCCAGCGCCTGCTTGCCTTGTGCTGGTTGGCCACGTCCATCTCCTTGTGGCTCGTGCAGAACTGCACCAGCAGCCCCAGCATGCCCGCGTAGCTCTGGTTGGGCTCCAGGCTGAGAATGGCTGACAAGTACTGCTCCACCAGCCCGGGGTTCTGAGGAGGAACGGGGACGGCAGGGGTATCAGACGGCAGTGGGGGTGTGCGCGGGAAGCAGTGCCCGCCACCCACCGCGGCCTCCTGTCACCTCTCTCCACAGCTTGGTGAGCTTCTTCACGGCACTGTCCACAGCGTGCTTGTGGGAGCCACCCAGCACCTCCAGCAGGAGCAGGCACTGCACCTCCACCTGCGGGAACAGGGGCACTCGGGTCCGGACGGAAAACGGGAGCAGAGGACCCGTGGCCCTCACAGCCTGCCCAAGGCCTCCGTCAGGCCCACCGGCCGGAACCTGAGGCCATCTCCACCAGGCCTCTCCCACCCAACTCCAGCCAGACCCTCTTCGCTTCACCCCCTCGACCCCCACTCAGCCCGTCCCAGAATTACATCTGTGCACTCAAGCACTTCGTAAGTATCTGCTGAACACCTACTATGAGTCAGAAATGAAACACTGGGAGAATAAGACAGATACGGTCCTTGCTTTCACGCACCTCACAATCCAGAGGGCGAAAGAGATACTGCACAAATAAGCACACAAGTGAATACACAATCACAGCAAGGGAAGAGCCATGTGGGAAACGGGTAAGCTTCTGTTTCATGCACTTCTTCATCTTGCCTGGACTACTTCCTCATTAATTCCCAGGCAGTGAGCGCTGATGAAACGGCAGGCACTAGGCTAGGCACTGTGGATACAGAAGTCAAGGCTGATAGGCTGATCCCGCCTGCGGGAGCTCACTGTCCAACCCAGAGGGGAGCACAAAGAGGTGCTCGGTTAACAAGCCTCACAGAGACCGCACGGGCCACAAGCACCTGAGGTCACTGGTGTGGGCTGCCACCTGAGAACGAGGGCAAGCTTAAGAACTCAGCTGAGTTCCATCTGTACGTGTACAAAGTGGGAGATGCACAAGGTTATTCACGGCAACGCTTTTTATGATGAGAGGCTGTAAACACTGTAAACGGTCATCAACGGGATTGGTTCTATATCGTGGTACATCCACTCAAAGGATTAGTAACAGTCGTAAAGAACGAGAAGCTCTTTATATAATACTCTAGAACAAATTCTACATCTGGTTAAAGAAAAAAAACACAAGATGAGACAAAAGTGTATATGTATGCTATCATTTGTATAAAAACATCTACTTAATCACATACACAGGGAACATCTTTACCTACCCAAGGAACTAGTTCTCGCAGGGGACCAAGATGCCTAGAGAAGGGGTGGGAAGGAAACTGGTGTATCATTCGACACTTGTTGAATATTGAACTTAAAAAAAATTATTATTAAAATAGCCTCAGGCTCGCTGACGTCTCGTGCACAGCTGCACTGCTGCCCCCTCTTCCTGAACGCTCTGCCCCTTCATCTGGGCACGGCTGCTTCTTTCACACCCTCAGGTCTCTGCTCCTCCGGAGGCCTCCCTCCCACTGTTAGCGTCTGCCCTCTCTCTATCCTCCTGCCTGCTTTTCTGCTGTGCGGCTCTAACCCTTATCACCCAGGTGTGGACTTATCTGCGTCCAGCCTCCCCAGGACTGCAAGCTATGAGAAAGCAAGGTCCTCTTCCTTGTCCGCTGCTTCAGCCTCAGCTTTGCCAACAGCACCCGGCACACAGGGGCCCTCAACAAATACTTCAGCAACTGAATGAACTGCCACCTATGTGCAGAGTCAACATCAGCAGCAAGCAAAGGAAAAGCTCTTGATGCATCCTGTCCCATAAACACAACACGACGGGGTCGACCCCTCCAGCTCACTAACCCACAAGCACACCGACTTACCTAAGGTAATGCTTACGAGAAGTCACTGGAGACACACCAGTGAGGGGGCCCATGAGATAGCCATCTTATAAGAAGACCTTTTGGTGACAATGGAACCTACACTCCGAAGGTGGGTTTGGAGTGTATCCACTGCTTGTGAAGTCTCAGTGTTCTCATCCTCCTGTCAACTGCTGATGGCCAATCTACGGCCACCCCCAGGAGTGTGCTGCACAAGCTCCGGGGAGAGGCCTCAGGGCGTCTTACAAGCTGGCTGCGTCCGGCAGCGCCGCTGCGGGTCTGCCAAAGCCACGTGTCCACCCGCACGGCCCTCCTGAAGTTTCCACAGCCCTTTCACCCCTTCTGGACCCATCTCCATGACAACTCTTTGAGGTGGATGGGTGGGTGGCACCTGTTCCCATTCTCGCAGTAATGGGAAATGAACTCAGAAACTAAATTAAGTACTTGGCCAAACCTCAAGGCCAAGAATCAAATCCACACCAAGATCCTTTTTGTTAAAACTGTGACACCTTTCTTCTTGCCCTCCACTAAGCATATCAAGACATTCAAGAGAACCTCCCAACCTGGCCTGTGGGGCCATCCCTGGTTAGCAGACATGCTGAAAGGCGAGGAAGGGAAAATGGAAGGAGCAGGCATAGAACGGGGAGGAGAGGATTTAAGGATCAAAGCACACGGCAAGAATCCCATTCCATTAGCCAGTTCAGCACTGAAGTCCAAACACAGGGAAGGGAGTGCTCAGTCAGAAGAACACAGAGTGACTGACACTGCTTTCTGGTTCCCTAGCTTTTGGCTGTCTTCCCTACTCTGGCCTCTCATGAAGGCAGGGACCACGTCTCTCTTGCTCATCCCTGTGTTCCAGGCCCCAGGGTCTAGCCCACACCCGATCCAGGAAAGCTCGCAGATATCTGACGAGGAGATGAATGTTATGCTGCCCTCACACCCATCCACCAAAGTCACACACCCCAGGGGAACTCAAAGCGCCCGGCCACCCGGCCCTGAGGAGAACACTGGCCAGAGAAGGTGCTGAAACACACCCAGCTCTGTGCAAGGAGCCAACTCCAAAGAGCCGGGGACCTACCAGTTTGTTCCAGACATCTCCTTGCCGCTTGGATCTCGAGGGAAAGACGACGCGCACCAGGAGGCTGGTCCAGGACAGGGCCAGCAAGGCGGCCGAGCCGCTGCTCTTACTGGGAGGGGAGGGGAGCGGAGGGGAGAGGTCAGAGCAGCGGCCTCTACCTGAGGACAAGGGCTCCCGCAGGGCCCTGCCTGGCAGATAGGACCCTCCGCTGACCGGAACGACTGGACGGAACTGGACACCGGTTCTCCACAAACCACCTGTGACAACTGAGGACAAGGAGTGCCGAGCCCCCGCCTCTCAGCACTCACGACTATAAAATTCGAAGGAGGGTTTCCCACCTTTAGGGCCTGGAGGCGGGATCGGGGGGGAGGCATTTGGTTTCTCCTTAAAATGGCCTTACTGCCCCTAGTTTCCCAACCCTGCTCCCCAGGAAAGCAGTCTCTCTGCTGGGCCTGACATCCTGGCTTCTCCCTCCATCCGGAAGGCAGACCACCGGCACCCCCAGGGCTGCAAAGGGGAAAGGGGCGGGCGTGGCCACCCCGGCTGGTCTGCACGGGCTCCTCCCAAGAAGGACTCTGGAGGCCCGGGCACCACCAGCTTCCCCTCTTACCTGGGGACGCCCACTTTGGAGCCGATGCCCGAGGACTGCAGAGAGTGCAGAAGGTTCTTGGCAGTGGCTTCAGGCTGGGCCTCGGCCAGCTGTTGGATGGCTGCCTGCAGGGCCCGGCGCGAGGCTGCATCCCTGGGAGAGGGGCGAAGGCCAAGGTGAACACGTGGACCCGGGGCAGGGGGTGGGCGGGGGGCTTCAGCCAAGCCCCGTCTTTCCAGGAAAACGACACACTGCACTGTATTTCACCACATCACACATGAGGCGATTTGGAAGTACCTGGATAAACCTACCTCATCCCAGAGTTCTGGAAGCAGCTAACAAAGGGCAGGGAGCCTTAAGGCTGTGCGGGCAATATCTACATTTATAGAACACTTACTATAGGGCTCAAATGAGGCCTAGTGCTTTCACACGCACAAGCGAAAGCACAAAGTAAGCAAGAACTTCACACAAACCACCACGAAAGCGTGATCCCTAGTCCACAGAGGAGGAAACTGAGGCACAGAGAGGTTCCGTAACTTGCCCAGGACACAGGCAGTCTGGCTCCAAAGCCTGGGCTCCAACCACTGCCCTCTACCACCTCTCTGCACAAAGTGCTCTGGACACTGGGCTGCTGGCTGGGACTCGCCTGTATCGATGCAGGGTCAAGCAGAAGAGTTTGCAGAGGCCTTTCACAGCTCCCTCCGGCAGATCTAAAACCAGAGATTACACAGAGGTCAGTCAATAAGCACTATCGACACCTCCTGGGCACCGGCCCAGGAGTAACAACGCCCAACACTGAACCGGAGCCCACGAGGCACGGGCCCTGCTCTAAGCACCTGACACACGCTAACTCAGCTCCTGTAAGGTGGGTGCTGCGGCTGAGCCCGTCTTTAAGAAGACGAAACCAAGGCGCAGAGAACGAAGCAGGCCAGTCGAGAGAAAGAGAAGCTGCTGGAAAAGTGCTTAGTAATGGAGAGCCAACCTGTGATGGCTCAGCAGACCGGGCTGAAGCCCAAGGATGAAGGGAGGAGGGTCTGATGGGGGAAATGGAAGCCGAGTGTCACAGACCAGCGAGCAGGAGGCTCATGAAGGGCTCGCCCAGGGCCCCCGACAGATGGGGGGGCGATGGAGGAGGAGCGCGGACTCAGCTCCCCCAGCACCCTGAGCCTGGCACTGGCCCACCTGATTTGAGGATGTCTCAGTAACTGAGGACTGGGGCCAGGAACAGGTCGTGGCTAAGAGCTTCCCCAACAGCTCAGCAGGTAAAAAATCTGCCTGCAATGCAGGAGACACAGGAGACGCGGGTTTGATTCCTGGGTTGGAAAGACCCCCTGGAGAAGGAAATGGCAACTCACTCCAGTGTTCTTCCCAGAAAAATCTGACGGACAGAGGAGCCTGGGCGGGGACAGACAATGGGTCGCAGAGCCAGACATGACCGAGCGACTAAGCACAGCAGAGGAGAACAGCAGTTAGCAACTGCTAGCAGACACCAGGGCTGGTAAGAGCCAGGCACTATCCCTGCAAGTTTGCATTCCCTCCTCACTCTCACCCTGTGAGGGAAGCACGGCCTTACTATCTCCACACTCAATGCAAGGAGCCAAGCTCACAGGTGAAGGAACCTGGACCGGGGCCCACAGCCTGGAGGCAGCAGAGCCATGGCCAGAACACACAGCCCGTCACCTCCGACTGCGCTGAGGGCCCGTGACTGGCAGGGCCAGGCCCAGCAAACCCGCCTCGCCAGCCTCAGGCTTCAGGTTCAGGGAGGCAGGACTGAGGAGAGCACCAGAGGCCGTGGGGCCAGGCGGGGCTGAGCCAGGCTGGGCACCCGCCTCCAGGGTTCGACGGCCTCTGAAGAGGCCTTCCGGCTCCTTGCCCCGCCTTGGATGAACCCACCTGGGGACCTGGGACCCTAACACAAGGAGAGGCCCAAATAACTATCACTACACATCGGCCCCACAGACTCCGAAAATAAGGAAATTGAGAACTATTTCATGTGGGGAGTTCGCTTCCCCCAAATGACCTGCACATCAAAGGCAAGCAAACATTTCACAAATGTGATTCGCCCCGAACTGTAGAATTTCAGGGTGACTGGGGAGTAAAATCACCCTGGAAAGGCCTGAGTAGTTCATAAACTTCACCCACACTTGTCGAACTCCTTACTCCACAAATTGAGGGGAAAGGTGGTACTCGGCAGTTACTTAGCACGGAGTCAGCCTTTAGGGTTAGGGTGGACAGCCAGCGTCTGTCATGTGGCAGCCTTCTTTAACTAGAACCCTGCTGAGAAATGACCAGAAGGACTTCTGAAGGTGCCATAAACTCAGGCACTAAAGCTTTGATACACAGCAGAATCTCTCAGAAGCTCACGAACAGCAATTTACTTAATTTACACACAACTTTAACAAGCTTGGGTATATAACCAGGCGACAGTAGATCAGAAGCAGCAAATGAGAGTCTGGGTGAGACAGTGGAAGAAGGCTCTTTCCTAACAAGAAGTGAAAGCTGACAGAATCGGAGACCCAACTCTATACCACCACGGTTCTCAAACTGCAGCAAACATGGGAATCAGCTGGGGAGCTTGCTAAAACAGGTGCTGGGCTCTACTCCCAGAGTTTTCATGAATCTGTGTCTCTGGGGGTGGAGCTGAGATTCTGTAACTCAAACAAGTTCTCAGGTGATGCCGATACTGCTGGTCTGGGGACCACATTTTGAGAACCAACACTGCATAGGAAAAACACACCAAAAGGAAACTCAAAAACTAACGAGGATTTTATAGCACAGGGAATGCTGCTCAATTTTATGTGGCGACCTGAATCAGAGGGGAGTTCTTGGGAGAATGGACACGTGTATATGGATGGCTGAGTCCCTTCACTGTTCACCTAAAACTATCACAGCATTGTTAATCGGCTTACCCCAATACAAAATTAAAAGATAAAAAAACCAACTAATGAAGATTTACTGGTTGAAGGCAAACTAGTCTCATACACGCCCCAACAGTTTGCCATAAGAACCCTCAGTTACAGTACAAAATCAGAATAACTACATGTGCTCAGCATTTCCCAAAATGTGCTGCCCAGACTGAACAGGTTTTCAGCAAAAAAGAGTTTCAAGGAAACACTGGATTAAAAGGTGACATCTCCCAAACTTAAGATGATCTTGGAATCCTTCACTAGCCAATCACTAGTTACCATCTTGCTGATTTTCATGAAACGCTGGGAAAAACAGTGCCTCCAGTCATTAAAAAAAAAAAAAAAGTTTTTGCATCTAATAAATTTCTTAAGAAAAACTATTGGCATCTATTACAACTATTTCCCATCAAAATGGTTAAAACTGTTAAAAACTTTGGCACCTAGAAGGATAAACTTTCCACCAACCCAACTGTTTCAATGCACATTTATAACAAGCAAATATAGACAGTGATGACAGAAGTTGCTGGAAGTGGGGGAAAGAAGGCCATGGTTCTAAACAGAGAGCCCGACTTAGTCTGAAATGAAATCGGTGACGTGGAAATACATACCTTTTCCGGCAACACATTTCCCCAGCTCACTGAGGATTTCTCTCCGTTCCTTCACACTGGCTGTTGTCACCTTCCCTGCAAAACGCTTTAGTGTCTCAGAAACCTGCGAAGACCAAGCCCACAGAGAGAATGCCAGCAGTCAGGCCACAGAACGTTCGCAGCGAGGGAGAGGGAGGGCATGCGGGGGGAGACTGTGCAGGGCTCAGGGCGGCCCCCTCTGACCCAGGGCTTCTGTCTCCACTCTGGGGGCTGACTTTCACTCCTGATAATTCTTGACTGTGGGGGCTGCCTTTACACCCGGCAGGATCTTGGGCAGTGCTCCTGGCCTCTACCCACTGGACACCGGTAGCAGCATACCACCCTCCCTCCACAGTTGAGGCGACCCCAACTCCTTCCAGACATTGTCAGATGCCTCCTGGAGAACAAAATCACCCCCAGTTGAGATGTACTGCTTTTAACCCAACCAGTCAGCCACTCAGTTAAACTTAAAACTTTGGACAAAAAGAGGCAAGGCTTAAGGCAAAAACCTCAAGACAGAAAACATCCTTCTGGGACTTCCCTGGTGGTCCTGTGGCTAAGACTCCACGCTCCCAATGCAGGGGCCCTGGGTTCGATCCCTGGTCAGGGAACTGGAGCCCACATGCCACAACTAAGTGTTTGCATGCCCAACTAAGACTCAGCTCAGCCAAATAAGTATTTTTTTTAAAAGAAAGAAAAAAATATCCTTTCCGAACTAAGCAAAATATAGGGAGGGCCTACTATGTCCCCGGTATGTCCCCTTTATATTATCTCTTATAAGCCTCCTGTAACGAGGTGTATCCTGGCAAGTCATAAGCACAGTTGGCTAAAGGGTAAAAGGTTAAGAAACTGAATCCCAGTTCGGCCTCCTACCGGCTGTGGAAACTCAGTCAAATTATGTCATCTGCTTGACCTTCAGGTTCCCCATCTATTCAATGTAGAAAACAGCACCTACCTCATGACTGTTATGGGGAATAAATGAGAGAGTGCATTTAGAGCATTATTCTCACCCCTAGCACAAACTCAGCTACCACTAACCAGAAGCCTTCAAGACAGGCATCATATTCCCCATTTCACGGGTGATGAAGAAACCGACTCCCAGAGGGAAAGCCACTGCTCAGACTGGAGTCGAGAGCCACAGCACCTGCATTTCTGAATCTAAACGTGAAACCAGCAAGTGTAGAAACTGATGCGAACAAGTCCTTAGCTATCAACCACCATCCATGTTACAATTGCCTCCCTTGCACAGGGACACAGCATAAGACCTGGGAAAGGGGGCAGTTTGCAAATACTCCTGAAAATCTGCTCCTGAACAATATTCCACAGCGGTGTTCCCCAGCGTTCCTGGCACCCAGACTGATTTTGTGGAAGACAATTTTTCCATGGACTGGGGAGACGGGTGGGATAGTTTGGGGATGATTTGAGCACATTACATTTACTGTGCACTTTATTTCTATTGTTATAACATCAGCTCCACCTCAGACCATCAGGCATTAGATACCAGAGGGTGGGGACCTCCCTCTGTTCTACAGGCTACAAAGCAAGCAGGTCATGGATAAGTGACCAACTCCTGCCCTCTTTTTCTTTTGAGGGTATTTGACAGACAGGCCTTATTAGAAGAGTAAGACTTAAGGGTGCATAGAGAAGTAAAGTAACACCGAGTTCCTCTTAGGGTTAAACCTTTGCCACAATTCTATCAGCAATGAATAAAATCATGTGCAAAACTCCATCTTCTACATAAAGGGTCTGTTTACTGTCTTTTGCTCTTATAGTCATTCATGCATATAATTAAAGAGTCAAAAAGTTCTAGGAGGTTTGCTCTAAGAACCAGTCCCATGCCCTCACACACAAGCAATCTCTTTCACCAACACTGGCTGATTATTCGGTAATTATTCCTCAAGTTTCATAATATACGTTATTCCAGTAATTCAGTGTTTACATTACATGCACCTAGTTTTCAACTTCCGTTTAATGAACTCTGTTTGCTCTCTTGCACAGCTTTTTAAAAGTAACCCTGGAATTGAATCATGAGCCGTTCATTCTCTCCACTCTCAGTCTGCCTTGTTTTATCTGTCCTAATTAACCATTCAATCCCACAGTCTACCCCGTGTCAAAATCTCAATACATTGATGCAGATCATGCAGTCTGACCAAATTCCACCTTCCTGAAGAGGTCCCTCCCAGTTTTCTGAGCTCTCCTGATTTGGTGTGTGACCGCTACAGCTGGGATGTGGTTTATCACCTGAGAATGTACTCTTTTTGTGTGTCTGGGTGAAACACACACTCCAACTTGTGAAGTCCTTGCAGGTTTGAAAATGTTCTGACCTCCTACCTGAAGTTTGTCTGAATACAGAATGCTAGATTGAAATTTTCCTTCAGAATATTGAAGACTTTTCTCCATTGAGTTCTAGCATTCAGTATTGTTGGGAACCTCCGTGCCATTCTGATTCTCGGTCCTTTGTCTGAGATCTGATTTTTCCCCCCCGGGAGTTTCTAAGATCTTTTTGTATCCAAGGTTCTAAAATTTCAGGTTGGGACTTTCCCGGAGGTCCAGAGGTTAAGAATCCGCCTTCCAACGCAGGCAACTAAGCCCACGCACCTCAACTAGAAAGTCCACGCGCCACAATGAAAAGACACCACATGCCGCAAATAAGACCCGATGCAGCCGTAAATACAAAAATAAAGAAGAAAATACTTTTTTAATAGAAAAATTGAATTTCACATTAATGTGCTCTGTCGTGCGTCTGCTTTCATCCATCGTGCTGACCGTTTTTGATTTGAAAACGCACGCTTCGGTTCAGGGAAAGCATCTTGAATTATTCTGTTGATGATTTCCGTGGACATTGGACCCCCTACACTTTTGTGTGGTCCTGTTTTACACTCTCCAGAGAGGAAAACTTTCAGCCTTTTGCCAAGATGGAGAAAGAAAGCTGGGGTTCTGAAGGCACGTCAACAGGGCTTTCATCCAATCCTCCTAACCTAGACCCTCCCCACTCACCCTCACACCCAGGGGTTAGCAGATGCCACCAATTCCCAGCTATCTGAGATTCTACAGTGTATATCAGGTTGGTTCTCAGCTTTCCGAACTGCTGGCTTAGGATCCTTTACCACTCCTCACTTTCTAGCTTCCAAAAGTTTGTGGCTGTTGTCTGCTCCCCATGCTCTCAAATTCTTTTTTTTTTTCCCTCAACTTTTTACTAGCTGGAGGAGATAGCAAATTTAGATGCATCTTTATATATATAATACACCCTGTACCCGAAATTCCCACATAGCTGTTTTTCCATGCTAATGTTAAGTTTCTGGCTACAGTNTTTTTTTTTTCCCTCAACTTTTTACTAGCTGGAGGAGATAGCAAATTTAGATGCATCTTTATATATATAATACACCCTGTACCCGAAATTCCCACATAGCTGTTTTTCCATGCTAATGTTAAGTTTCTGGCTACAGTTTCTCCCAGAAAGATGAAAGGGCATTTCAGGTACAAGGCTCTTCTTTTTCTTAATCAGAAAATGAATGTCACCCACTAGGGACCCTATCAGAACAAAAGTGAGGAAAAGCACACTAAGATCCTTCAGAGAAGTCATTTGTTGGTTGAGATCAGATGCAAAGAGCTTAAAAAGTTCACAGGTTTCTCTCTAGGGTAACACTGTCCAGAAGCACTTTCTTGTGATTATGGAAATGTTCTTTTGCACTGTACAATGCATCAGTCACCAGCCACATACAGCTACCCAGGCACTGAAATGTGGCTAGTGCAACCAAAGAACTGAATTTTAAATTTCATTTAATTTTAACTAACCTAAGTAGCTAGTTGGCTATTAATTAATTGGCTACTATACTGAACAACACAGCACTAGAGAGATTTCTTTTTTAAATATTTATTTGGCTGTGTCAGGTCTTAGCTGTGGCACAGGGGGCGCCCAGGCTCAGTTCCCCAGGAGCATGTGGGATCTTAGATCCCGGGCCAGGGGCTGAACTGGTGTCCCCTGCACTGGCAGGCGTCTTTACCCACTGGAGCAACAGGTAAGTCCCAAGAAGTGTTTGCTTTCTTCATTTGAGTTTTAATGTTACACATTCAGCATGTATTCTCCCAACCCCTTTCAAAATACCCCTTTCTTTCCAGGATCCATCACAACAAACTTTGAACAAATTACCAGTCCCTTCCTTGCATAGGAAACTCACAACACACATGAAGTTAAGGGCTCACTCTCTGGCTTCAGGGCCTTCATATCAAAATCAATAAACCTCCTTACCCTGAAACCCAAGTGAGCCAAGCTGTCCTTTTGAGACCTGTTTCATTTCCCGTAATATTGTCTTTTCTCTCTAAAACACTCACAGCCACAGAGGAGGCTGGGGTGGAGGGAAAAAGTACCCCCCGCCCAACACTCAAGGTGACATGACTCTTCCCAAGTTGTGACAGCTCTTTTATCTACCGCTAGACCTAATAACAACCACCAACTTACATAGGGCCCTACTTTATTTCATTGATTCCTCACAACGACCCTACGAGGCAGGTATTAGTTTAGCCCCATTGTATGGATGCAAAGACCGAGACTTGACAGAATTAAGAAACCTGCCCAGCGTCTTAGAGAAACTGATCAACTAGCACTCAAAGTCAGATCTGTACAAATCCAAACACTATGCTTTAAGTCCCCGAGCGTAGCAGATGTCCGAGAAATATCTGCTGAATATAAAGTTTTAAGGCATAATTGGCGCTGGCCGAGGTTCATGGTGGAGGGCTTCGGAGAAATGGAGCAGACTCGGAAACGGGAACTGTGGCAACTTCAGGATCAAGAAGGGTCTGCGGAAGCCGAGGCCGGAGTCCGACTCGTCGAGTCCACGGCCGGTCTGCGCCGCCCCGGCCGGGAACCAGGACGAACCCGGGTCCGTGCGGGATTGGCCCGAAGCGCCCCCGGGACCGCGCCCTCCGCAGCCGCCGCCCCCTGACCCACTACGGCAGCTGCACTAGCGGTCCGACCAGATCGCCGCCGTTCGCGCCCAGTAGCTGACCGCGTTGGCCTCGCAGTCGCCCGCCTTACCTGCGTGTCCGCCGCCATCCTGCCGGCGCTGACTCCGGAACCGCTTCCGGAGCGCTTCCGGGTCACAGCGCGAGCCCACGCGGCAGGGCGAGGCAGGGAGCCCGCCGGGAGCCCGCCTGGGCCCGGGGCCTGGCGCCCCCGGGCGGGACGGCGGTCGCCGCAGGCCAAATAACAACCACCAACTTACATAGGGCCCTACTTTATTTCATTGATTCCTCACAACGACCCTACGAGGCAGGTATTAGTTTAGCCCCATTGTATGGATGCAAAGACCGAGACTTGACAGAATTAAGAAACCTGCCCAGCGTCTTAGAGAAACTGATCAACTAGCACTCAAAGTCAGATCTGTACAAATCCAAACACTATGCTTTAAGTCCCCGAGCGTAGCAGATGTCCGAGAAATATCTGCTGAATATAAAGTTTTAAGGCATAATTGGCGCTGGCCGAGGTTCATGGTGGAGGGCTTCGGAGAAATGGAGCAGACTCGGAAACGGGAACTGTGGCAACTTCAGGATCAAGAAGGGTCTGCGGAAGCCGAGGCCGGAGTCCGACTCGTCGAGTCCACGGCCGGTCTGCGCCGCCCCGGCCGGGAACCAGGACGAACCCGGGTCCGTGCGGGATTGGCCCGAAGCGCCCCCGGGACCGCGCCCTCCGCAGCCGCCGCCCCCTGACCCACTACGGCAGCTGCACTAGCGGTCCGACCAGATCGCCGCCGTTCGCGCCCAGTAGCTGACCGCGTTGGCCTCGCAGTCGCCCGCCTTACCTGCGTGTCCGCCGCCATCCTGCCGGCGCTGACTCCGGAACCGCTTCCGGAGCGCTTCCGGGTCACAGCGCGAGCCCACGCGGCAGGGCGAGGCAGGGAGCCCGCCGGGAGCCCGCCTGGGCCCGGGGCCTGGCGCCCCCGGGCGGGACGGCGGTCGCCGCAGGCCAGGCTTTGACTCAGGCAGCCGGAGTGGGTTATCGGAGGGATACCGGGGACTATCAAGGCCTGCCAAGGGCGTGCTTCTCGACCCCCGGGTCGCAGGGCCCTTCTCAACCCAGCCTCGTGGAAGACGAGGGTCCCTACAGCTCCGACCCACGTGTGCGCAGGCAGGTCCGGCCCAGGTACCCCCACGTGGGCCTCTCCTGTGTGAAGACCGTTTTACATAAGTGTGGCCTACTTGTTTGCTAGAGGGGTTTCCTTGATGACAGGGGCTGAACTCAGGCACAGGCAGGCTTATACCGTTGTTTGTACCCCAGCAGCAATGTTAGAAGATTCTGGAGCTGAGGGAGGAAACTGCCCAAGGGCAACTCCTTAAACCAAGGCCACAGGTAGGAGGCTGGGGCTAGTTTAAATTTTATTCTGTATGCAAACCTGACAACTCTACCTACTTTAATATTGTCTGCAGAGATAAGTCCTGTCTCTGATGTCAGCAATGGCTTTCAAACTTCTGAGTGCGTGCAGGCTCAGTGGCTAAGTAACTTTGCAGGTAGATGGACTTCTAGGTCAGGCTCCTGTCCATGAGATTTTCCAGGCAATACAGGAATGGGTTGTCATTTCCTCCTCCCAAGGCATCTCCCAGACCCAGGGATTCAAACCGCAGATTCTTTACTGCTGAGCCACCTGGGAAAGCTTTCCCTTTGGACTTCTGAGACCTGGATACAACCAGAACTTACCTCATGACCCAGTACAGAATAAGTGATATGTATGATTCACAACATCTACAGGACATTTTCTCTCCTTAAATAACAATTAGCCACTAAAGTGGACCACCACCCAGTCTGAAACACCCCGGCAGCACACATCTTATCTCAGTATGACACTAAACCTACTTAAATTATCTCAGAGTGACCCAGGCTTGTGGCCTGATGGTCATGGAGACAAATTTCACTTTAACAAACATATAGTTAACGCTGGGTAGAGGCAAAGTATAGGATGCTAGGAGAGCAATGTGTCACTTTCAAAGAGGATACCCAAATGTCAATTTCAAATCAAGCTGATTTTACCATGCCTTTGGTTATATAGTGCATACAGCACTATATAACCTTCAAATGCACAAAATGAGAAGCTCAGATACTTGTAAGAGAAGTAAGCCGGTATTTTCTCATTTCACAAATAATGCTGGCCAGGTTGGCTGCTTTCTGGTGATTAGTCAGAGTCCCATATCTTCCTCAGACTCCTCTGATTCTTCAACCTTGCCTGGGGCTGCGGGGGCGGCAGCAGCCACAGATGCAAATAGATCAGCCAACGCCTTGACCTTTTCAGCAAGTGGGAAGCTGTAATCAGTCTCCACAGACAAAGCCAGGACCCACTTGTACCCATTGATGATAGAGTGGGGTACAGATGCAACAGTCGGGTAACCAATCTGCAGGCATACGCTGGGAACATTGCGGACACCCTCCAGGAAGCAGGAATGCAGAGTTTCCTCTGTGATGTCAAGCGCTGTAGAGGCTCCCACTGTCAAACACCTGCTAGATGACCAGCCCAAAGGAGAAGGGGGAGATATCCAGCATATTTAGTAGCGTGGCTTCACTGGAGCCCAGCTTGTCTCCAGTCTTAATCAGCTGCACATAGCTCAGGATTTCAAAGGTGTCCCTGGAGATCTTAGTGGTGATGCCTAAAGCCTGGAAGAAGGAGGTCTAGTCGGGCCCCAGACCAGTGTTCTGGGCTGGCACAGTGACTTCACACGGCGCTATGGCACCATCATGGGCGACAGCTGGCACCTGGTTGGCCAGCAGCATGTCCCTGATCTCAGTGAGGTCCTCCTTGGTGAACATGAAGCCCACGTTCCCCTGGATGTGAGGCAACAGTTTCTCCAAAGCTGGGTTGTTTTCCAGATGCCCTCGGATGGCCTTGCACACATCACATACTTGCCCATGAGCACCACAGCCTTCCCGCAGAGGGACATATGGAGCTGCTGCATCTACCTGAAGCCCATCTTGTCTGCTCCCACAATGAAGCATTTTGGATAATCACCCAGAAGTTGGATGACCTTAAGGAAGTAGTTGGATTTACAGGTCACCCTGTCTTCCCTGGGCATCATGGCAGTGTGTCAGGGACTGCCAGGTTTAAAGATGGTGTCAGTCACACGAGGACGCCTGGCAAGACAGGGGCTCAGCAGTTTAAAGACTAAAGTCTTCGACCCACCTTCCTGGAATCTTAGGTACAGAGGTCATTGAAACAGACGTTTGAGCTAGCTCTCTGAAGCATGGAGTCAAACAGAAGACTGCAGACCAACAAAGTTTGGGCCAGACAAGCAGGGTGTTTTTCTAACTAAAGACCTTTAAAAGCAAACTGAACTATTTTCTAGAAATAGTCTACCTTCTGCCCAAAGCAATACCTTTCACTGTAGAGTAAATGTGTATTTCTCATTACTCACATGTGTAACACTTTTAAATGTTAATTTAGCAAAATATTTTGAGGCATATTTCATAAGCCAAGGATTGTTCTAGGCACAGGGTTTATAGTCAGGAGCAAAATGAACCAAGTCTGTGCCCTCAGGGCTGTTTTTCTGCTAATAGTAGACAACTGGCTTATATTTTACCATCGTGTTTCCCCTATTACAAACCTGTAACTTGGTGGTGGTTTACAATATTTTTTAGTATTCGTGCCAGACTAATTATTGTTTGTGCCAGACTAATTCCCTTCAGACTAATTATTCTGCCTTCTCTTTAAAAACCTATCAGTGCAAGGAGACAGTGTGGTCCAACCACTCCATTTATGTGACCGCTTGCAGGACAGGAGAGATAGTTGTCTCACGTTACATACCTTCTCTTTGTTAGAATCACATTGTGAGTTTTCAGAGACAGTGAGATCACTGTCAGGTTGGATCANTGCAAAGACCGAGACTTGACAGAATTAAGAAACCTGCCCAGCGTCTTAGAGAAACTGATCAACTAGCACTCAAAGTCAGATCTGTACAAATCCAAACACTATGCTTTAAGTCCCCGAGCGTAGCAGATGTCCGAGAAATATCTGCTGAATATAAAGTTTTAAGGCATAATTGGCGCTGGCCGAGGTTCATGGTGGAGGGCTTCGGAGAAATGGAGCAGACTCGGAAACGGGAACTGTGGCAACTTCAGGATCAAGAAGGGTCTGCGGAAGCCGAGGCCGGAGTCCGACTCGTCGAGTCCACGGCCGGTCTGCGCCGCCCCGGCCGGGAACCAGGACGAACCCGGGTCCGTGCGGGATTGGCCCGAAGCGCCCCCGGGACCGCGCCCTCCGCAGCCGCCGCCCCCTGACCCACTACGGCAGCTGCACTAGCGGTCCGACCAGATCGCCGCCGTTCGCGCCCAGTAGCTGACCGCGTTGGCCTCGCAGTCGCCCGCCTTACCTGCGTGTCCGCCGCCATCCTGCCGGCGCTGACTCCGGAACCGCTTCCGGAGCGCTTCCGGGTCACAGCGCGAGCCCACGCGGCAGGGCGAGGCAGGGAGCCCGCCGGGAGCCCGCCTGGGCCCGGGGCCTGGCGCCCCCGGGCGGGACGGCGGTCGCCGCAGGCCAGGCTTTGACTCAGGCAGCCGGAGTGGGTTATCGGAGGGATACCGGGGACTATCAAGGCCTGCCAAGGGCGTGCTTCTCGACCCCCGGGTCGCAGGGCCCTTCTCAACCCAGCCTCGTGGAAGACGAGGGTCCCTACAGCTCCGACCCACGTGTGCGCAGGCAGGTCCGGCCCAGGTACCCCCACGTGGGCCTCTCCTGTGTGAAGACCGTTTTACATAAGTGTGGCCTACTTGTTTGCTAGAGGGGTTTCCTTGATGACAGGGGCTGAACTCAGGCACAGGCAGGCTTATACCGTTGTTTGTACCCCAGCAGCAATGTTAGAAGATTCTGGAGCTGAGGGAGGAAACTGCCCAAGGGCAACTCCTTAAACCAAGGCCACAGGTAGGAGGCTGGGGCTAGTTTAAATTTTATTCTGTATGCAAACCTGACAACTCTACCTACTTTAATATTGTCTGCAGAGATAAGTCCTGTCTCTGATGTCAGCAATGGCTTTCAAACTTCTGAGTGCGTGCAGGCTCAGTGGCTAAGTAACTTTGCAGGTAGATGGACTTCTAGGTCAGGCTCCTGTCCATGAGATTTTCCAGGCAATACAGGAATGGGTTGTCATTTCCTCCTCCCAAGGCATCTCCCAGACCCAGGGATTCAAACCGCAGATTCTTTACTGCTGAGCCACCTGGGAAAGCTTTCCCTTTGGACTTCTGAGACCTGGATACAACCAGAACTTACCTCATGACCCAGTACAGAATAAGTGATATGTATGATTCACAACATCTACAGGACATTTTCTCTCCTTAAATAACAATTAGCCACTAAAGTGGACCACCACCCAGTCTGAAACACCCCGGCAGCACACATCTTATCTCAGTATGACACTAAACCTACTTAAATTATCTCAGAGTGACCCAGGCTTGTGGCCTGATGGTCATGGAGACAAATTTCACTTTAACAAACATATAGTTAACGCTGGGTAGAGGCAAAGTATAGGATGCTAGGAGAGCAATGTGTCACTTTCAAAGAGGATACCCAAATGTCAATTTCAAATCAAGCTGATTTTACCATGCCTTTGGTTATATAGTGCATACAGCACTATATAACCTTCAAATGCACAAAATGAGAAGCTCAGATACTTGTAAGAGAAGTAAGCCTTTATTTTCTCATTTCACAAATAATGCTGGCCTGGTTGGCTGCTTTTTGGGGATCAGTCAAAGAGACCAAATCCCATATCCTCGTCCGACTCCTCCGACTCCTCCTTTGCTTCGACCTTGGCTGGGGCTGCGGTGGTGGCAGCGGGGGCAGCAGTGGTGGCAGCAGCCACGGGGGCAGCAGCCACAAACGCAGATGGATCAGCCAAGAAGGCCTTGACCTAGAGCAAGGGCAAAAGTTCACAGTCAAAGAGTCATCTTAGCACCCCTACTACCCACAGCCCTTCGGCCTCTGCAGAGTTCCGGGTTTAAGGGCCCACTTCCATGTCAGTGAAGCCTTCCTCTGAAGTAACCAGGCAGGACAGCTTGGGTATAAGCCTGGTGAGCTCAGGCCCGGCTCTTACCCATTAAACTATCCCTGCTTTAAATCTCATATAATTTCTAAAATTGAGAACACATCTCCCCTGCCTCCCAACTTCAGGTAGACAATTGGCGCTCTGTAGCCAAAGGTTTCACACTTAATAGACTGAACCAACTGTGGATCAAAACAAAAAAAAAAGTGTGTGGGGGGGGAATTTCCAGAAAGCAAAACTTGAATTTGCTATATTGTAGCAATTATTTACACTCAAGTTACATTGTATTTATAACCATTTACATAACATTCAAACTGGATTAGGTATTGTAAGTAACCTAGAAATGATATAACCTAACTAACACCATTTTATTATATGACAGACTTGAGCACTCATGGATTTTGGTATCCATGATGGAAGCACAACTATATTCTTGCTGTGGTCCCAGTGGGTTCTTTGTACCTTTTCAGCAAGTGGAAAGGTGTAATCAGTCTCCACAGACAAAGCCAGGACGCGCTTGTACCCATTGATGATAGAATGGGGTACAGATGCAACAGTCGGGTAACCAATCTGCAGGCACACGCTGGCAACATTGCGGACGCCCTGTGGAAAGGAGGAAAACATTCCTTTAGGTCTCAGGCATGTCTTAAGACACAATGAAGCAGAGCTCAACAGCGCACATGATTTGCTCAGTATCTCAGTCTCACACAGGACACTTCACCTCACACCAGATGCTTCTGGCAGTGAAATTCAGACCCAGTTTAATTTACAAATGCTTTTTGCCCTTATTCTTAACAAGGGTGTTCCCTATACCGTAACGATGGTATTTACTTCAAAAGCCATCGTTTTGTAAAAACATATAGTCACGCATTCTGCGAAAAACATTAGTTCCAGGTGTGAATTTCATCCACTACTGAGATTTCCAAAAGTAACCAGAGTTAAGAGTATATGTAATTACAATTGTCTATTGGTCAAAAAAAAAACACAGGAATTATATATCGCATCACTTTGTTAAGAGGATGTATTAGTGGCAAAAACTAAACAAGATGAAGAATGGAATGAATCCATTCTCCCAAGACAGTAGGGTACTTGGCAACACTTGTGTATTAATTACCTCATTTTCTTTATCCCTCTTTTGACTCACTGACACTCAAAATCTCTCATCTTTTTGCAGGTCCTAAAATGACAGCCCTTACTGTGTACCCAGCACTGTTCCAAAGCCTTACACTCATTAATTCATTAGTTCCTTCAACGATCCTATATTGTCATTGCCGTTTTAAGGATGAGGAAACAGATACAGACTGAACAACTGTTCCCGGCTATTAAACTGCTAGTCAGCTGCATTGCCAAGATCCAGCTGAAGCCAGACGCGCTCTCAACTACTACTGAGAAAGGAAGGGCCTGGAATGGGCCCTCGGGTACCTCCAGGAAGCGGGAATGCAGAGTCTCCTCTGTGATGTCAAGCACTTCAGGGTTGTAGATGCTGCCACTGTCAAACACCTGCTGGATGACCAGCCCGAAGGAGAAGGGGGAGATGTTCAGCATGTTCAGCAGTGTGGCTTCGCTGGCGCCCACCTTGTCGCCGGTCTTGATCAGCTGCACATCGCTCTGAAGGACAAGGCAGCTGGCAGTTAACCCCTGGACGTCCGGCAGGCCCGAGGCCACCGAGCCCCCGCCACTGGCCCAGCTAGCACTGGCAAGCCAGGTCCACTCACCAGGATTTCAATCGTGCCCCTGGAGATCTTAGTGGTGATGCCTAAAGCCTGGAAGAAGGATGTCTTCTCGGGGCCCAGACCAGTGTTCTGGGCCGGCACAGTGACTTCGCACGGCGCTATGGCACCAGCACGGGCGGCAGCTGGCACCTAAGCAAATGGGGGGGAAAAAAACGTGAACGGTGAGATGTCTTCTCTCCAGACACAACCTGAGATCGGTCAGTTTTGTTGCTTTTCAGGAGCCAAATTATCTCCAGTCAACCTGATTCTCCCTTACCTTGTTGGCCAGCAGCATGTCCCTGATCTCAGTGAGGTCCTCCTTGGTGAACACGAAGCCCACATTCCCCCGGATGTGAGGCAACAGTCTGCGAAGAGAAGTTTACGGGAGAAGGTCACTTTGTAGCTCCGTTATTCTCCAGGAAGAGGGAGGAGGGCACTGAGAAGGGAGGATAAAGACACTGACTTCTCCAGGGCCGGGTTGTTTTCCAGATGCCCTCGGATGGCCTTGCGCATCATCGTGTTCTTGCCCATCAGCACCACAGCCTTCCCGCGGAGGGACATGCGGATCTGCTGCATCTGCTTGGAGCCCACGTTGTCTGCTCCCACAATGAAGCATTTTGGATAATCATCCAGAAGTTGCTACAGAAACAAGCCGAAAACAAGCAGTGTTTCACAGGAGGAAAGAGGGAAAAGGTTAAGAGAAATCAAATCCCGCAATCACCAGCTTCCATCTCACTCCCTTTCCTCTAAGCTTTTGAAATGACAGAGATTGGGACAGTTCCTCCTCCTCTAGGCCACCTAAGTTAACACCAGTTTTGTCAAAGATTTGCTTGTTGAGTATAAACGGTAACTGTTTCTACAGTAAATTTTTAAAAATACTTAATTATAACTTTTGCTCTTTCCCCAATTATGAGGCATGTTTGATTCACTAAATGCCTTAACAACAACAAAAAATACTGTTCCAGGTAAAGTCAGATTTACAGAAATCAAAATACAACATAAAGGAAGTACATCAAAATAGTAACTTGTGGGACCTAGGTTGTGTGTATATAATCATTTTACAAAGTTTTTTGTTAAACTGAAAACCTGCATGATAAATGAGGAAGAACACAAGAACTAAACTCCACAATGCATCCTAAGGCTTGAAGAGCAGCGTGATTAGCATTTCTGGCCAGGGAAGACCCAACTCAAGGCCATCTAAATTAAAGAACTTACATACTTTCTTGACTGACAGGCTCTAAACAGGCAACAACTTGCTTCATTATGAGTCACTCATCGCCTCAGACCTTCTCAAAGATGGAGACAGGGCAAGACAATTAGGACGAGTGCTATTTGAACCTAGACAGACTTGGGCTTGAATGCTCTTTACCTTAAGAGCCACTTCACCTGCCTGCGTCTGTTTATCTGCAACACTGGGAAGGGGAAGGGCATGGATCTCGGGAAATTGTAAAAAAAATAAATGAAATATACCTAAAATGACCTAACGTAGTAGCTAACGAGCAGGCCCTCAGTACATGGCAGCTGATTGTCCCCATTAGTGCCTGGGCCCGAGGCAGCACGGTGGGCGGCTGGGGCCTACCCCAAACTTACGATGATCTTAAGGAAGTAGTTGGACTTCCAGGTCGCCCTGTCTTCCCTGGGCATCACGGCGGTGCGTCAGGGATTGCCACGCAGGGTTTAAAGACGATGTTACTGAGGAGAGAAAAGGAGCTCAAGCCACCCCGACGCGCGTCCCCACAGCACGGCGACTCCAAGCCCAAGGCACACGCGGAGTAGGCCACGCGCGGGCGCCCGCCGCCCCGAGCCAGGGCTGCACCTGTCGCGGCAGCCGCCGCCGCACCCCAAAACCAAAGAGGCTGGACCCCGCGGTATCCAAGAGCCTCCAAAAGAACCCCCAAGGACCCCCATCCTTCCCGCCTCAGTTGCCGGTGCGAACAGAGCTACATGGACGAACCTCACAAGAGGACGCCTGGCGAGAGGAGGGCCGCTCGCCGGCAGGCATCTTTTATAGATGAGCGAAGTAACCAATCAGAAGACACAGGCAGAGCCTCCCCCGCCTATTGGCTGGCGCCTACGTCTGTCTGAAGAAATCGGATAGATGCAGGCAGCCATTGGGTGGCATCCCTGCCACTCCAACCAACAGGAAGCTGCTTTTAAATGAGGTCGTTAAGGAGGACACTGCTCTGTGCTGGAGGCGCTTTCTCAGAGCTGCTGCCCTCTGCCGGGTTGGAGGCGCTGCCGGGTAGAGTTAGCGTTTGCAAGCTGAGTTCACGTTTCCTTTGGTCACCTGGCCAAGTCGCAACTACAGAGTATGACGTTGAGAAAGAACCCTCATGCTTTAGAAACAGGATGGTCTCTCGTCTCCTCTACAGTTTGTTCTTCCCCCTATCGAAACAAAGGGATCCTTTAAACCTAAGTCGGATCACTTCCTCATCTGCTCGCAATACTTTCGAGTCTCCCCATTTCCCTCCCAAAAAAAAC
>SJYX01002500.1:91563-126522 GCA_006410675.1 Oreotragus oreotragus
GGGGGGGGGCGGGGCGGAGGATGGCCCAAGGCCACAAGGGGCGCGCGTGTTGCAGGCACGGTTTGTATTCTCACTTCTTGCTGGTTCCAAAGCCCATGCTTTTAACCATTCCACACACATCCCATCAGGATGTCAGGTGAAACTCATCTAAAGGAAAAAGCCTTCATCAAGCAAGAGGCTGGCTGTCACTAGGAGATTCCGTGACCCGGGGAGCTCTGCCAGCCCCACAGAGCCCACTGCCCAGCGCTGGCCATCGGGGTCTCAGGCCGCAGCCTCTTGCAACCGGCTGCCCAAGCAGACATGCGCAGACAGGGAGGCCACATGCAGTCAGCCAGGCAGGGCCACGCCGAGCAGGGCAAGCGCGCGCCTGCCTGGCTAGACGTGGAAATCCTCTCTGTGGTGCTGGGCGTGTCCATGGCCACAGCCCACGGGAGTTCTGGCCGGTCTGTCCTGGCCTCGGTGGCGGCTTCAGTGGTGCACTCTGGCTTCCCGGGGGTCTCAGGGCCCCGGGCTGGCCTGACCAGGCCGCCTGCCGAGGGTGCCTCTCCACCTAGCTGCTCATCCTCAACTGGGGTGCGGCGGCCGCTCTCCAGCGCCCCTGGCTCTGGCCTTGCCCTCTCCTGCCATCCACGTTCCTTCGTGAGGCTCCAGGTATCCGGGAAGACGGCCTGACGGTCCACGACCACGACGGCCGGCTCGGTGACCTCCTGGAAGCTGGGCACAACTCCCTGCGGGGGCTCAGGCCTCAGTGCCCCCAGAACCCAAGGCCCCTGCCAAGTGGCAGCCACCACCTCTTCTGGGCACAAAGCGTTGGCCAACGGTGCTTGGGGGGCCCCAGGCTCCTGGGGACCTGCGCCCCCAGTGTAGGATAGAGTGTGGCCGGGAGGCACCCTGCAGAGCTCCCCGACCAGGTCTGGTGGGTCCCTCCAAACGCGAGCCTGGCTCTCTACACCCAGCAGCCCTGGCCAACCCTCTGTGGAGGGAAACCTTGAGTTGGGGGTGTCAGGCATCACCCCAAAGCCAGCCAAATCGAGCTGGCCGGGGGCCACATTGTCCTCGGCACAGAGGACGCCCAGGGTGTGGCTATGGCCTTGAGGGGAGGGCTTCCGAGGGGGTGGCAGGCCTCCAGAGAGCCCGGGAGGAGGCGGAGGGGGGAGGCTGTGGTGTGAGGATGGAGCTGAGCCGAGCGGCAGCCCTGAGGAGCTCAAGGCCACAGCAGAGGAGGAGCTGGTCTGGAGGAGGAGGAAGACAAGAGACAGAGGGAAGGAGAGAGACGGGAGAGGTGAGGAGGGGCGCGCACTGGGGGGCAGGCCAGGCCTCAGGGCTCTGACAGCCCCCGGCTACGCTGACCAGACCAAGATGGCGCTGACCAGACCGTCTGCGCCGATAGCCCCCGGCCACGCTGACCAGGCCGTCTGCGCTGACCAGACCAAGATGGCAGCAAAGCTGAAGCAGAGCAACTGGCTCTGGAAGAAGACTCAGCCTCCAGAAGGGTTTTCCTGGGCTCCACCTCCCTGGCCCCCATCCACATTCCCCATCCAGGGAGCCCGGGTCCAACTCCTGGTCGGGGAGCCAGATTCCACATGTTGCACATGGGATCCGGCACAGCCAAATAAAGATTTTTGTCTTTTTTGGAAAAAAAAAAAAAAAGAGAGAGAGAGAACCCAGGCAGCGGAAAGCAGCCTCTGACCCACGCCTGTGGGGCTCCTAGTCCAAGTAGGGATGAGAGAGAAGAGATTAAGGTGGGGTAGACCAGGGGGAGGTCAGCCCAGGCATGATCAGGAGACAGGCAGCCGCAGGCAGCTCCTGGCTCTGTCTCTCCCTGGTGATCCCAGCTCTCGTACGTCCCCCCCCGAAACCTTGCTCCTGGGGCACAATGAGAACCAGTACAGCTTCTCAAGGGGGTTTCAAGGGGGTTTGAAAGCGACAAAGTGCAAAGGGCACTGGGGCGGGGTTCCCGCCACACGCTCCTGACTGTGGCCGCTCAGGAGGCTCACACGCGAAGGCCGCTGCCCCGCCCCAGATGAAGCCTCAGAGGCTCAGAGGCGCCCCTGGGGCTCAGAGCTGGTACCCCTCCTCCAGTTCCCTAACCAGGCTCCCCCAGCCCCAGGAAGGGTGGAGTCAGTAATGGTCAGGAACTGGAGTTCAGTCACTATCAGGACCCACCGAGGCACTGCCTCCTCTACACAAGCAGGCGGTGGGTAGGGGACAGGGCACCTCTGGCAGGTGTGGCCCAAGAGCCTGATAGATGAGGTTTCCCAGATAAGAGCCTGTGGGCCTCGAAGGCCCATGGAGGCTGGAAGGAGGCGGGCGAAAGAGCCAGAGGCAGAAAAGAAAGAAGACATGCTGGGGACAGCCAGGCAGTGTGGAGAGATGGGGCTCCGGGACAGATGACCTCCAGGCGGAGGATCCCACCCGGCCCAGCGGAGCCCGCCCTCCCCCGCCAAGAGCAGCCACCAACACTGGGCCCTTTGTCCCAGCCTCCTGATCCTTCCCTGGGTGGCAGGGAGCCGGGAGCACCCAGGCAGGAAGGAATGTCCCACTGAGCACGTCCCCAGCCTTCACAGGCTGCGTCCCAGCTTGGGGCAAGGCACCCAAACCCTGAGCGGCTAAGTCCCAGCCACTTGCACTGGGGTACGGGAGGGGAAAACTGGGGGCTTCTGAGCAGGCAGGGCAGGGGAGAGAGGGGGGACCTCAGGACACCTTAAAATCCGACAGCGAGGCCATCAGCTCGTCCAGCTCCCTGGTGGCGGAGGAGGCCGAGATGCGCGTCTGCTGCTGGCTGGAAGTGACTCGCTGGGGACTGCTCATCTCGCCCTGGCTCACAGTGATGGCGGGGCTGCGGGCAGGCAGGGAAGCATCAGCGGGGACCCCTGGGACCAGCCCGGGCGCCCCCAGCATGGCCCTCCCCTCCCCAGAGGAGGGTCAACACTTTGGCTCCGACACCAGGGTCCCGCCGCCACTCAACCCCGGGGAAGCCCACCAGCTCCCAGCCTGTCCTGGGGACACGTCACTGGTGGGAGCGGGGGCTGCTGTCCGCCAGGGGGACAGAGCACCAAGCGGAGCTTAAGGGGGAGAGAAGACAGCTCACATGGCACCTTTCCCAGAAAAGCCCAAGCTCAAGCCTGACTGTGCAACAAGCCCTGGCATCCTGTGCGGCCTCCATGACACCAGACGCACATGCGAGGCTGTTCCAGCCACGTGGAAACACCGAGAAGAGCTGACCCTGGGGAGGCGCTTACCACGTGGACTCGGTACACGTGTTCTAAGGGTCCTATCAGGTCTCAGCCCACTGAGGTGGGTGGTCTCATCCCCACGACCTCACTTCCCCTTATTCCCTTCTACAGATGGGAAAACGAAGGCTTGAAAGACGACACTCCGTAAGTGCAGAGCCAAGATGTGGCCCTGACTGCATGGCTCTGAAGCCTACGCTGGGGGACTTCCCTCGGGGTCCACTGCAGGGGCCACGGGTTCCAGCCCTGGTCCGGGAACTAAGATCCCACAAGCCACATGTGTAGCTAGAAACAATTAAAAAGCCTGCACTGACAGCCGCTGGGCTGGGGTGCCCTCGGCACGCCCAGCGTCTGTCTTCCCTGAGGGACAGTGGCTCGCTGAAGGCAGGCCTGTATCTGCATGACTCACTGCCGTCCCCCAGAGCCTGGTGCAGGGCCCGGCAAACAGCAGGGACTTCAGGGAGCAGGAGTGACACTGAGCACGGGATGGGCTGGTCGAGACTGAGACCCTCCCTGGGCCGGGAAAGCCCCATGGAGACTCACACGGGACTGGGCACAGAGCTCTCCAGCTCATCCAAGAGGTTCTCCACGCTGGGCCGCAAGTCCTCCAGGCCCCGGCCACCATTCCGCTTGGGCTTCTCTTTGGTCAGCGGTCCAGCTTTGCCCCCCAGCAGGCTGTTATTCTCTGGGACGCCGTAGTGGGTGCTCAGAGCCCCCGGCAGCGGCGGGCTGGAGTTGGCCTCATCTTGGGAGAAGGAAAGAGAAGACCCACTCAGCCCTGAGCCCCACGGGGATCCGAGACCACCAGTGGGGCTTGGAGCAGGGGTGGTGGTGGGGGGACCCCCGGCCCAGTCTTACCTGCGGGGAAACCCGGGGGGTTATGCTGCACGGCGTTCAGCTCCAGCAGCAGGCGGTCGAGCTCGGAGAGGTTGCTGCCCAAGGAGGAGCTCATGACGGTGGGCGAAGGCTCGGCTGACTTCTGCTTGTTGGGGAAACTTCAAGAAGCAAAGGGAAGGCTGCAGTGAGAGAAGCTCCCCAAATCCTCCAGGAGAACCAGGTGGGGGGGTTGTGGGGAATCTGACGTCTCCAGCAGCCCAAGGACAGAACGTGGGGAAGGGATGTGGCCAGGGGAGGAAGGAAGCATTGCTTCAGTTCCTGAACCTTCCTCCACACAGGGCGGTGTGACACCCAGCCCAGTGGCTGCATGGGGACGGCAGATAAGGCCACACCGGGCCTTCCGCAATAACCCGAAGCCCCAAGGAGGAACCCCCGCCCACTCCAGTGCCCTGGCCCAGCCTCGGCTGACTCAGCCCAGCATGTATGGAATCCCTGGGCAGGGGGAGGGGCTGGCACCTGTACACGTGGTCTTCCTCGCTGGCTCGGGGACACGGGGGCCCGCCGCCGTCCTGGGGGTTAGAGGCACTGGAAGTCTTGGCACTGGAGCCGTACACGGGGGATGAGGACTGAGGCTGTGGGGAGGACGGTGCTCAGGGCCTCCCCGGGGGGGTGGGGGGGTGGAGAAGGAACAGCCCGCATCACCCCCAGGAGCCTCCCGCTCACGGCCANGTCCTGGGGGTTAGAGGCACTGGAAGTCTTGGCACTGGAGCCGTACACGGGGGATGAGGACTGAGGCTGTGGGGAGGACGGTGCTCAGGGCCTCCCCGGGGGGGTGGGGGGGTGGAGAAGGAACAGCCCGCATCACCCCCAGGAGCCTCCCGCTCACGGCCAGCCTCACCAGGGAGTTTCCACTCTGGCCAGGAGACAGGTGATTAACACTTGGTCACTGTCCCTTCACGTGGCGTTGGGTGGGGAGGGCCAGACGCTTCCTGCCTCTGCCGCGCCCCACCCCAACATCCTGGGCTCCCGGAGCCCCTGCCAGACCCGCTTCACTGGCCCCGAAGCTGACTTCTGAGCGCTCCCCATCCCCCACCTTACCTGCTGGTGGGTGAATCGGGAGGTGCTGGGTGGCCAGGGGTCTAAGGGGTCGAGAACCGTGCCGTTGAGGGCCTCGCTGGATGGGGGCGGTGGGACGGGGGGCACAGTGATCTCCTGGTATGTGTGGTTCCCAGTCGGGTAGGAGTAGGGGGTCTCCTCAGACAAGAACACGGGCCGCTTGGAGATGTGGGAGGTTGTGGACTCCAGGTCCGCCAGCAGGGCGTCTGCAGAGAGCGGGCAGGGAATGGGTGAGGGAGAGGGGTCCTGGGAACTCAGCCTCCAGGGCCGGCACCCTACGGGCCCGCACCCGAGAGTTAACGAGCAACTTCTGAGTGCTGGCCCCACCCATGGGAGAAAAGACCAGCCCTGGGGCAGGAAGGTGCCAGCCCAGACCAGCCTGGCTAGGTCAGCGCCTAGAGCTCGGCTCCTGGCCAAGGAGGAGGCGCTCTGGGGGCTCCAGGGCCGCCCCCGGGGCTCTCTTACCTCTGGGAGCTGGGCACCGGTGCTCCCTCCCCAACAGGGCTGTGCGGCTGGCTGGCTGGGAGTCAGAAATGCCTGCCTAGCTCCGCAGGGCAAGGCAGACAGACCAGGCGGGAGGGGCCCCACGTCACAGGGAGGGGCCAGGTCCCCACTTAATGCCCAGGAGCTTCGGCCGGCTCAGCCCACATGCTGGAGGGGTGGTACCTGCCTTACTGACCAGGTAGAAGCCAAACTTCGGGCTCCAAGCTCCTCCCGAGTCTCGGGGCTACCAGGGAGGTAGGGGCCGGGACAAGGCTGGCATGCTGCTCCCTACCCCCTCCGCAGCGAGGGGCAGGCAGGACTGCTCTGTAGGCTGTTTCTGCAGAAGCCTGGCAGGCAGCCTGGCCCCAGAGGCTCCAGGGCCCCACTACTCTGCTTTGAACAGCAGCTAGGGAGCTGGATCGGCCTTGAGTGCAAGCTTCCATTACCCGGGCACTAGGCAACCAACAGGGGGGCTCTGCATCTCCCCAGTCCTCAGACAAGAATGGTACAGCTGGGGGAGGGGGTGGGGGCAGGAACTGCTGATCCTCCCCTCCTGAGACCCTCAGCTGCCCCAGCCTGGCCCAACATGCCATGCCCTTATTCATGCCCTGCCCTGTGCTCACCAACCAGCTCACTCTCACCCCAGTGCTGACCCATGGGGGTTGGGGCCTGGTGATAACCCTCCTCGGAAAGCAATGGCCATCTCACGGCCCTTTACTAGTAACAGGCCTGGTTGTCAGCACACTGCAACCATGGTCTCCATTAACCCTTCTAACGAGGCTGGAATTCCCACCCTCCCTTTACAGACGGGAAACCGACTTCAAGAGGTGATAGGACTGCACCCCCCACCCCCCGTCACCATAACTAAGTCCAGTGCGTCACAGGAAGACTCCTTGGAGGCCCCCCCAAAAAAACCAAAAATCTGCCCCGCAAGAGGCTGTGGTGATCACAAGACGATGCTGGGTTTAAATGGCACAGCTTCCTGAATGATGGGGCCCAAGCTCCAGGGCTGCCAGTCTGGTCCTTCCTGGTGACCCAGTCTCCAAACCCTACCCCTGCTCAGAGGCAGTGAGAAGCAAGCAGGGGCCTCACCCAGGGCCCGAGTCTGCAGGCCCACACCACCTCCCAGCTGCCTGCCCTGATCTCCAACACCCAAGGCTGGCCTGGCCCCACCTACCCCAGGCTCCTAGCCCCGCTGATCAGAAGCTTGTTCCAAGGAAGGTCAGGTCCTGCAGGTCCCCCTCCCCCTCCAGGTCCTTTGGAAGACGTCTGACTTCCTGTCTGTAGCAAACCGGAACTAGAGGGAGTCAGTGTGTGTCTAGGTAACAGAGAAAAAGGAACTAGCCTCCAGGGCCAATCCCAGTGGCCTCTCCACGGCCACACCTGCTGCCTTGGCTCCATAAGGCGTCCCTGGCTTCCTCTGGGCCCAAGCCAGCAAGGGGATGGGGGTCCTCCTTCTCCACCACAGACAGAGCCCGCCCCTCAGAGCTGGCAACAACTGCAAGTCCAGCAAGGCTAACGGGAGCAGCTGCCATGCTTGAAGGCCCGCCGCGTGCTAGGAGCGCCATCTGGGTCACCGCTTTTGCTCCTTACAACACCCCTAGCGCAGATGGCAAAACTGAGGCTCAGAGAGCTAGAGGCACACGCCCGCCGTCTGAGCTGACCGAAGGGACGCCACTCGGACCTGAATGCGGTCTCTCGGGCTCCACTCAATCAAAGACAGATGGTGAACCTTCCCTGTCAAAGCTTCTGAGCTAGGGACACTGCTGCCCCTGCACCAAACGCCTTCCCCCGCCTCGTTCATGAGCTGACTCTTAGTCTGGCTGATTGGTTTATGATTTGAACATGCTCTTTTCTACACAGCTACCTCTGTGGGCCGGAAGGCGCAGTCCTGGGGGATGGAGACGGAAGAGCAAATGTTGCGGAGTCGAGCCAGACCTGAGGTCAGTCCCAGTGCCTCTGTCTACCCTACCCATGGCCACAAGGCAGATCACCTGGCCCCCACCTGACAGCACTGGTGAGAGGTTTACAAGGGAGAGCAAATGATACAGGACATGGGAGGGGGCTGCAAACATCACGTGTCATCTGCTTCAAAAATTCAGGAGAAAAAAAAAAAGATTTTCCTCCAAGGAGGCCAGGTGAGGGTGCCAAGTGCTGACTCCTCCTCCTAAGTCCTCTCTGGGTAGGATCTGGGCAAGACAAGAAAAGGGTGACCTTGAAGAGAGAAGAGCAAAGTAATAAAGTAACACTCAAAGTGAAATGTCTGGATGTCAGAGAGAAGAGCCCCATTGTTGTCCAGGGACGCATGTGGCTGCCGATTCCACCAAACCCCCCACAGGCGCCTCAAGGAAGATCGGGGAACACAGGAGGCGCGGGGGGTACTCGCTGGCCTCTACTTTGGGTTCCTGGGGCTGCTATCTCCCCTGAGGCTGCACAAGGGTGCTGGGCCAGCCTTCTTGCAGGCTCAGCAAACTCCTCCCTTGCCTGAATAAACAGAGGAGGCAGGTGGAAGACGGGACAAGGGAGTCCACCTGCAGGCAGTGCCCCAAGGTGTCTGAGCTCGGTGGGGGGGGTGTCCCCAGTTTTCAGCTAGAGTTACTGCCTGGCGCCAGCTCTGGATCCCCTAGGGGCAGGCTCAGAGACTGCTTGACATATGTCCCGGAGAGGGTGTCCAAGAAGACACCCTCCCTCCCATGCGTTCGCAGGCTGCCTTTCATCCACAGAGGCGGCATCTGAAGCAGTTCGGGCCTAGGAAGGCCTCAAACTCCACTAAGCTTCTGGGTCCAGACCTGAGCACTCTGGGACAAGTTAGAGCCAACAGGAGGGCCCCGGTCACCCTAGGGAAGGAGATCTCTCTGGGGCTTTCCAGTCCCCTTCTGGAGGAAACCACCCCAGACTCTGCAGACACTTTGCCTCGAGGACCAGCTGATGCAGGCTCTGGCACTTCCATCCAAGGAGAGGGTCTCTGGGTACAGGTGTACAAGATCTCTGAGTCTCTCCTTTTGACACTGTGGGTGGAGGGTGTTAACGCTAAGTCTCCAGCCCACCAGAGGCAAAGGCCAGCCAGCAGCGCCATGGCGGCGGAGTGTGCACCGCCCTCCACTGCCCACCAGAGGGCGCTATTCGCCCGTTGGCTCTCCACAGCCTGGAGTAACCAAAGGTATGCTGCTGCTGCTGCTGCTGCTATATACCACGCTGCAATCACGGAATTTGAGAGCCAGGGGAAGACCCGGGAGCCCCTGACTGGCCACAGACGGGCACACCGGGAAAGTTTCAGTGCCAGAAAGGCCTAACTGAGCTGGAAGGATGGAGCAGGCTGCAAGGAAGAGCACAACCGGGCCCGCGTGCCAAGTCTGCAAGCACATATATCACTTGAAGGCGAGACTCAAAAGTGCCACAAGAGCCCGTGGGAACCCAGAGAGACAGGCACACGCCCTGGCTTCCAGAGCCCAGTGTGAAGTCGCTCAGTCGTGTCTGGCTCTTTGCGACCCCGTGGACTGTAGCCTACCAGGCTCCTCCGTCCATGGGATTCTCCAGGCAAGAGTACTAGAGTAGGTTGCCATTTCCTTCTCCAGGGGATCTTCCCGACCCAGGAATCAAACCCAGGTCTCCCGCATTGGAGGCAGCCGCTTTAACCTCTGAGCCGGTGGCTGCACCTAAGCAGCAGCTCAGAGAGGTGGTGGCTTCGGCTGAGAGCTGCCCAGATGTAGGGAGGTATCTGGGTGGGCACAGCGCACCAGAGCCAGGCCAAGGTGACAGGCCCTTCTCCCAGCTGGCTGCAGTAACCATCCGTTGAGCACAATCCTCAGGACAGAGTGGGAGCTGCTGGGTCTGCCGCCCTGAGGGGGTTAATACTCAGGTGTCCAGGCTCTCTGCCCTGGGAGGGAGGAGACCCAGGGGCCGGTCTGCCTGCATTCCAGGGCCACTCACATTCCCAAACCAGCTCAGACAGTGGGGATGACGGGAGGGGGGCTCCAGGGTGGGAGGACCCCCTGACGCCCCCAACATAGGGGATCTCTCCCCCAGGCTGCAGCTCCTGGGGCCTGGGCTGACTCAATAAGAAGTTAAAGAGAAGCTATTAACCACCTCCACCCTCAACTGGAGTCTAAAGACAAGCCAGGCCTCTTTCGCAAGCCTGCCTTCCTCCTACCCAAGCCTGGCCACTTCTTAGAATGTGATAACGACTATCAAGATCAGAGGCCTAGAGCTGGCCGGATGCCAGAGAGAGTGAGATAAAAGGCTAACCCTAACCCTCAAGGTGGGGGCGGGGGATGGAGGCAGGGTGGGGGGTGGAGGCAGGGTAGGGGGAGCCCTGCACAATGTCATTCCCCCCATCCTAGGTTCTGAGGACTCTAGATTTTAGAATTCACACAGGGGATGGTTCTGAGTCACACAGACTCTGCTCCGTGGCCGAGTTGCTCGGCCAGGCCAAACTGCTTAACTGCTCCTGTGCCTCCGTTTTCTTGTCTGTCCAATGGGAATTTCACCATCTGACTCACAGGAGTAAGGACTACAGGAGTGGATATAAAGTGCCCGCTTTAGCAGTCTCTGGACAGGCGGGCGGATACACACACACACTCTCGGTTTCCGCCCACCGGGATGGTTAGGCCTGGATGGGAAGGAGAAAAGCGCTTCCCCACCCTGGCCCACTCCTGAAGGCCAAGGATACTGCAGTCTCAGATCAGCAGTGAGGGGCACCGTTCGGGGGGAGAGGGAAACAAAGTCACGACGCGAGAAGCCACCCCAGCGGGTCTTCATATTGGGGCAGGTTCACGGGAGCATCGTCGCATCCCAGAGTTCACAGGCCACCCCCTAGCAGGCCCCACCCACCAACACTAGGCCGCCTTAAAAGAGGCGGGGTCCTTTGGCCACCAGGAAGACCCTACCTCGAGGTGCCCTGTATTCTCAACAGGAACAAGATCTTTCCAAGACTGGGCTCACCCACCTTCTTTCTGCAGGCCACTTTAACTCAGCTTCCGTGGCCCAGGCAGGTATCTCCTTAGGAGCTGAGAAGCCGAGGGAGGGTGGAGCGGATCCTGCCCCGAAAGCTCTGGTACAGGCTGTCCCAGTGGCCCAGGGCCAGCCGTCCCTCCCCGCCATTTATGGTGAGACCCAGCCTCTCTCACAGACAGCAAGTCCCTTCCCCGCTGGACCTGGAGAGGCCCGGCTTTCCGGCCTGCCCACCCTGCTGGGCTCAGAACGCTGGGCGAGAGGTTTCCGCCCTGCTGACCACTGGGGCGGCCTCGGTCACCTCGAGGGTCTGAGAAGAAGCTGCCCAAGCTCAGGACGCAAGCAGGGAGTGGGGCTCGGCCCTGCTTAAGGAAGGGGGTGCATGAACAACAGGGCCGGCTCCCCTCCATAGGGATGGTCTCGTCTCTCGGCCCCCTCTGCTGAGACTTCCAGATTAGGAAGGCTGGCGGCAAGAGGGCGGGTCTCCTCTCCCCTCCCCTCCCCCAGCTGTGAGCACATGAGCAGAAGGGGCAGAGGTAATCTAATCCGCGGTGCCGGACACTGCTGCTTGCTGAGTAACTCCCCAGGAATGGGGAGCTGGGCATATTTATCCTGATAACTGTCCTGGGAGGACAGGCAGATCTGGGACTAGGAAGGGCCAGTCTGACCATTTCAGCCAGGTCCGCTCTGCACCGCCCAGCCCCGGCAAGCCTGGGCTAGGACCTGACTAGGAACTCGGTCTCTCGGAGGCGCCTTTCCCTGCCGATCTGGGTTCTGGGTTCTTTTCAACCGACGGCTTCCTCTCCAAGAAATTAAGCTCTGGGTGCCCTATTCCCGGCAGCTAGCATGAAGGGTTGAAAGCGGGATGGTGAGGAGGAAGAAGATGGAGAAGGAGCCGTGAGCCAGAGAAAGCAGTGGGCCCAGCCTGCCAGGTGCCTAAAATAAGCAGACCCGACTGGCTCCCACGCCAGGTTGCAAGCTCCGAGGAGGAGGAGACGATATAATCTCGGGTGAGATTTATATAGAGAACTTTCCTGGAGCTCTTTGGAGTTTGTCTAAATCTAAGATACTGCTATTATCTGAATCCCAGACAGGGAAACTGTGCTCCCTAAGGGGCCAGGAGGAGAAACCATCAATACTGGAGTGTCATTTAAATATTTAATAGCTGTGCCTGGAGGTTATGAAGACTCAGCCACCCCTCCCCTCCGCTGACTCATGCCTCACTCAGCAGGAACTGGCATTTTCCTCTGGGCCCTGAAGGAAGTGTGGGCTGGGGGTGACACACAGGAAACCAGGCCGGAGTCTTCCCGGCTGCTGCCCCAAGAGGTGGGAGGCGCTCCTGTGGAGAAGGCGGCTCTTCCCTGGGCTTCCCGCCTGCCTCGGAGGACAGTTTCCCGCCTGCCCTTCCTTGCAGGGACTGATAACACAGAGCGTGCAACGGCAGGCAGGCCAACTCTCGACTGGGTGCCTGGGTGGCGCCCAAGGTCACAGAGCACAGGTAATCAGAGACACGCGAGAACAAAGGCGCAAAGGCCACCCAGGGGCCACCCCAAGCTCCAGGCAGAAGCCAACCGAGCCAGGCCCCGTCCGCACCAGGCACCCAAGCAGGGCGCCCCCCAGGGACCCGGCCCTGGGGGGCCACTACGCTTCCCCATCTGAGGGGGCTCCAGCAGGCTGACTAGCAACAGGTGGCGAGGCCGCCCACGTACACGCTGCACAGCTCCACCACCCACAACGGGCACAGCAGCAGGTCCAGGCTGCCTGGACGGCCAAGTCTCGTTTCTGTTGTAAATAACTCATCTCTGGGTCCAGCATCAGCTGGCCCCACTTCATTGGTCAGATTTTATCCACCTCCTCAGGTGAGCCAGGGACTCTGGACTTTTCTAAGGTCACATCTAGGGTCCGACTCCAGGCCCACCCTGCGGTTTCTTCAAAAGGTGACATGTGGATTTACACACAACTAGTGAGACAGACAGCCTCGGACCCTGGAAGCTCAGAGGCCGGGGTTTTTCTCAGCTATTTCACAGCCAGGCCATCCACGCCTGCAATCTGGGCTCTCCAAGGCAAGTCAGGCTGCTGCAGAGCAGGGCGGCTCCGGGGGCCTCCCACCCCTGCTGATTATCAACAGAGGTTAGGAGGGGCTCTGCAGTGAGTCATCCGCCCTACAGAGACCCAAACAGAAAGTTCAAAAGTTTGCCTGTGTTCCAGGAACGAGCTGCAGTCTTTTCCCGATGTTTGTGGATTTCATAGCACTAGTTACCCACTCTAGGCCAGTCAAGCTCTGACTGACAAACACGGCTCACGGTGGCCCCCAGCACAGGTCCCTGCTTCCCCATCTCTGGAAGCTGGGCCACTCCCCAGCCTTTCCCTGTTCTCCTGTGGCACCTGTGATAGCCTGCGGGTCCTTTCCCAGCTCCCCACACGTCACTATCAAGCACCATCAGGTCTTCCTTCATTGGGCCTCTCCCCTTGCTTTTTTTCCCCACTTTTTGGCTGCAACTGAGGGCATGTAGGATCGTAGTTCCCTGACCAGGGATCAAACCCACGCCTCCTGCATTGGAAGGCAGATTCTTAACCACTGGACCACTAGGGAAGCCCCCCTCTTCCCTTTACTTGCCTCCCTTTCTTTTTATCACAGGAAGCCAGTCACTTAAGACTGGCAACCGAATCCATCCTCAGCCCCTTCTCGAACTCGCCGGCAGTCCCCTGCCCTGCATTCCCCGACTCTAACCCTTGCAGAAGAGGCCAGCACGTGAACTGCTTGATAATCCCACCCTTGCGTGTGGATCCACTAGACAGCTCACCCTCTGAGGGCAGGAACCTCCTTTCTGCTCCACAGATCCACAGCACGAGGCCCTTCGTGAGCCTCTCGGGTGGTGACTGAGTGTGTGTCAAGCAAGGGGGACTCACGATGTCCAGCCACTGATGACCCTCTCTGTCTGCAGGTGAGATCGGAACCCCCAGGGCTGGCATTCTGGCCCTGAGCCTCTTAGAATACAGTCCCGATCAGCCTTTACCTCCTCCTCGGCCTGCTCACCGCCACCTGCCTCTGCAGCCAAACTGGGCCCCCTCTTCCCCCTCCCCATCCGTGTGCCTTTATTCACAATACTGAACATAAACCCCCACCCCCACCACCCATAGGGGTGTCCACACCCCCAGGGGGCACGTGGAGGCCAGGGGCACAGGAGCCAGCTGGGGGTAAACCCAGAACACCTTCTCAGGATCAAACTGACTCAGGAGCAAGAAACTGAGACGACTGCCTTGAATTAAAGGGCTACCGTATGGCGGATAGGAATCCGCCTGCCGATGCAGAGGACATGGGTTCAACCCCCGGGCCGAGAAGATTCCACGTGCCTCGGAATAACTAAGCCCTCGGCACGATTATTGAGGCCACGTGCTGCAACTGCTGAAGCCCACGCGCCCAGAGCACGTGTTCCACCACAAGAGACGCCACGGCCACACGCAGCCCGCGCGCCGCAACCAAGAGCTGCCCGGCTCACGCAACCAGAGAAAGCCTGTGCACACAGCAATGAAAACCCGGTGCAGCCAAAATATAAATTAAACTGCTAGAAAGGCTACTTTTATGGAGTCCGATGCCGATGAACCATGAGATTAAAAACCGAGGTGTCAAAGTGCCCTTCTGCAAGTGCTCGTGGTGCGGGCTCAGGAGACATTTAAGCAGCCCGCGGAGTCATCCTGTCCAAACCATAGACGTGGCTGCCCACGGGGTGCTGGGAGCAGGGCTGCTGACCACACAGCTCTCTGAAGCCTCCTCCTGGCATCCCAGCCCACATGGCAGTGTGGCTCAGTGGACAGAACGGGCCTCCAAGTACAGAGGGGCAGCAGAGGGGCACGTTCAAATCCACAGTGCTCTCAGCCTGCTCCCAGTGGCAATTCTGGGTGTTAGTTGCTCAGACACCTCACAGAGTGCAGGGTAAGGAATCAATGAAATCAACGAGTATACGAAAGCCACCCGCAGGGGGAGAACCTCCTGGGCGTCCCGCTGGGACAGGAGGAGGCTCAGGAAAGAAACCCTCGGCCCCGCCCTGAGAACGAGGGGAGCCGGGACTGCGGCCAGGAATCCCGGGAGCTGTGACAGGTCTGTCACTGACTCGGGCCTCCTTGCCGAGCAAAACCACTGACCTCATCCCTCCGTGCCTCGGGTTCATTCCAAGTCCTCCTCGGAGAACATCAGCTGAGCCCAGGAGCCTCCGACTCACTCCCGGGCGGGCGAGGACAGAGGCCCCAGCGGAGAAGCTTCAAAGCTTCGCGGCCCCGCCCCCAGGCCACTGCTGGCTGAAAGCCCTGTGACTTTGAACCTGGAACTGGGACAAGTGGAGGAGCCCAGGGCAGGGCGGCCCCTTCCTCTGCCACCGAGGCTCAAAGCCCTGCCAAGTGCCCCGAGGGGACTCAAAGCCAGGGCTGCGTGACCTGAAGGAAGCACAGATGGGGGGCGCCCCCAGACACGGGCAGAGGGCACTGCCCCCATTTTACGGAGTGGGACAAGGAGGCTTGGAGACATCTGAGGAGTGCACCCGGCGGAGTCGCCACCCCCACGGGGACAGCTCTGCCTGGCCACAGAGCTCACCCTCAGTCTTTCTGTAACACCCCACCAGGAGGGGAGCAGCGCGGTCAGCTGTCCCTCCTTTTGCCTGCCACCACTCTCCAGTGCCCCTGAAGCCATCCAAGAAGCCTGGCTCCTGAGGTGCCCCTCCACCCCCACCCCTGCTGGAGGCCCGTGCTCCAGGCCTCCCTTCTTGTCTCTCCCTCCTAGGACAGGATCCTGAGCTACAGGTGAGCCCCTCGGTGTGGCACAGGGAGCTCCCTGTTCTAACTTGCTGTCTGGGGGCTTGGGGGGGGTTGTCTACTTGCAAGAGCGTTCCCCTCACCACCACCACCGTCCCATACCCACTAGCCCGCTGGAACATCATGACCCAAGATGGGGCTACCCCAGGGGCAGGCGCTGACCTCCACCCTTTTCTCATCTGGACAGAGGGAGGGGCCAGGGGCTCAGAGGCTCCCCAGCCTCCACCAGAAGCAGGGAGAGGAAGCAGAATCATCCAGAGACAGGCAGGCAAGCAGGGCTCCTCTGAAGGCACCAAACAGCCAACTGAAGGAGGGACAAAGAATCTCGCGCGTGATGTGGGATCGATCAGCCTGAGGCGTGCCACCACCTGTCTGCAGCTCAGGATCACAGATCACGGACACTTGCTACTTTCTTTGCTGTTACTTTTTGATAATACACTGGGAGCAGGTTCACCACCGTTGGCCCCACCCACGTGTGCGCCAACACGATTTCTTGAGGGAGAGAAAAGGCTGGGAGGAGCTCGGAACCCCAGGCAGCACCCTCCGGAAGAAGGATGGGCAGCTTGTGATACTTATCTGCTACGAGTGTCATCTGGAGGGTGTGACGCTGCAGAGCACAGCTGGAACCACTCTCTGAGAAAGTCAAGAGCAAAGACGAAGGGGCAGATGGGCCAAGAAAGAGCCAGGGCCGACTGGCCCCCAGGTGACCTCAATGACACCTTCGTTTCCCTAGAAATCCCTATGCCATCCAGCCCTGGTTTTCCCAGTCTCACCAGTTTGAAAGCCATCTACTTGGTTTGGGACAAGACAAAATTCTCGGGCCAGCTGACTGCATGTTGGCACCTCCCTAGGAAGGGAGGAGCCCCAGGTCTTGTCCCAGTCCCTCTGGCATCGCTGATGTACAGAGGAGAGATGCCTTCAGCCACCGCCCCGAGGAGGACAGGGCAGATTTCTCTGGAAGCCCAGATCCTTGCCCACTCTCTGCGCTGGGAAACTGGCCTCTTCCTGGATGGGGAGGGAGCGGATGGAGGCCACGGTCCTCACAGCGTTGGCTAACCAGAGTCACACTGCGAAACCGCGAGAGTGAAAACGGAGGGACAGACTTTGCTGAGGGTCCTTCTCAGGGAGGGAGGGACCCCTGTGGACTGTCAGTCTCGCTGGAGGGGCTCACATGTAGGGGCATCAAGGACCAGAGGAGGAGGATGGAGGGGGGAAGACCCTGTAGTCTGCCAGCAAGAAACCTCAGAGCGGAGGCAGGGAGCCAAGCAGATAACAGGTCTCACGGGAGAATTGATCAGGGACGTCTGTGCCCCGGAGATCATGAAACAGACAGGGTCCCAGGGCTCTGCTTGGCTTGGCGAGGCTGGCCTCCCTCGATCACGCCCAGCTGGTGACATCAGAAGATGTATGGGCGGGGGAGGATCCATCTCAGCCCAGGTTTGGATTTTAGTGGAGGAGACATCTGGGGCTCTGGGAACCCAACCCAGCAGAGCCAGGACAGGTAACAAGAGCAGGCGCCAACTGTAATGCCCCGAAACATCACACAGGAAGGCCCCAAATGTCCTCACACCACAGTATTCCAGAATTTTGTTTGGAAGTCAGAGACTGTCTCTTTTGGGGGTGATGGTCAGAGAGACCATTTCTATCATTCATTCCATAGGATGCTAGGTTCTGCGGTTTGCAGCGAACGCTTTCTTATTCTGAGGGGGCCAAGGAGAAGGGCCACCCAAGGTGAAGCAGGGGGCAGCCCAAGCCAGGACCACGGGATCTCTCATTGTGTACTCAGCCCAGCGGGGTGCCGTGCACTGTGGGTGTGTGTGTGTGTGTGTGTTGGGGGGCGGTGTTGGCCGCACACAGCTGCCCTGGACAAGGCTGGTCTAAACTTGCCGAGAATGCACAGGACAAGAACTGCTGTGCCCCTGGCCCTGAACAGCTGCACGGGAAACTGGGGAGCCCCGTGGTTAACCAGGCAACCTTCGATCTGGACAGAACTGCCCACTGGGGCTGCTGCCTCTCCTGCCTGCCACTGCGTCCAGAAAGGAAGTGGTCACCCAGGAAGGCGGTGCGCTGATCAAGCACAGCCGCTCCTGCCCTCTTTAACATCGCCTGTTTTTCCTTTTCAAAAACGCGGGTCTCCGCCTGGTTACCAGAGGAGAAAACGGGGGAGGGATAAGTCTGGGGTGAACATATCCACACCACTATAATATAAAAGGGATTAAAAAGGACCCCCTGGAGAAGGGAATGGCAACCCACTCCAGTATTCTTGCCTGGGAAATCCCACGGAAAGAGGAGCCTGCCGACCTACAGTCCACGGGGTCGCCAAGAGACGGACACGACTGGCCACCTGAGCACACGCTGTATGCCACGGGGGACGGTGTTCAGTGTCTCGTAATAACCTATGATGGAAATGAGTCTGAAAAAGAATGTATAACTAAAGCACTTTGCTATACGCCTGAAACGCTGTAATGCAACCATACCTCAGCAAAGAAAGAAAAACTACACACACACAGAAAAGGCAGCGCGACTCTGTCCACATGCACCCCGCCTTCTGTACCCTGAACCGTGACGTCTTCCTCTTTGGAAACCCTCCCTGGCAGGAAATCGGGGTGGGGTGGGGGGTTGCCTGTAAGTGGAAGGGGTGCCTGACCCCACTCCACTGTCCCACCCCACACCCAGCTGAGACAGGAGCTGGGATGAGAGGAGTCAGCTGTCACTGGCTGTGAACAAGGACGCCTGTTTCCACGCGGAAGACACAAATTTCAACAGTCAGGCTCAGAGCACAGCCCTGGCGCCCTCGCCTGACGTCCGGGTCCTCTGAGGCAAGATCCCAGGGCCGGTGCCCTTCTGAGTGCCACCGGCAAGTGTGGTGGCAGACAGTGGCAGACGGGAGGAGGTGCCCACGGGCGCTGGGGGTGAGGCGGCAGGGCTGAGCCCAGCGGCTCCAGCTGAGGGGCACAGACTCTGATTTCACAGGGCCTTTCTTGTCTGCACCTACCTACCTTTTTGGTGAAACAGGAATCATAAATGGCTAAGGGCTGGCCCAGATAATCTCGCAACAGCTCTTTTAAATCAGGAACTCTGATTCTTCTCCTTCTGGAGAAAACTCTACAGGCAGCAGGACCAGGGGAAGGTGGGTGCAGGTTCAATGAGGCAGCAGAGATCATGGCAGAGACCACCGGCCGGAGGCATGAAGGCTGCAGCCGGCCACACAGGGCCCTGGATGTGTTTGTGCTTGTTTCCTTTCACTGTGGGATCTTGGTGCTCTGAGCAGGGACTGAACCCGTGATGCCTGCGGTGGAAACACAAAGCCCCAAACACTGGACCGCCAGGGAAGTCCCTGTTTGTGCTTTTGAAAGAAATCTGAGTTAGCCTTAAGAAACTGAGAGGTTTCATACAAAAGCCAAAATGTCCGGCTTCCCGGGAGAGGTCACAAGAGCTACCAGTTCCCGTCTGTGTTCCTGCAGGGCCACCACTGGCTGTCCCTTGAAATCGAGCACCCTTCCTTTTGGGCCTGCTCTGCTCGCTCATAACACCCGGGCCTCAGCGAGTACGTGAGTTTGCCGCAAGAATGCAGTGTGAGTTTTGTAGCTGAACAACTTTGCTCATAAGTCCTGGCTCTGTCACTTGCTGGGACTGCACCTCTTTGAGTTCAGTCCCACATCTGTAGACTGGGTCTGAAAACAGCCTCTAATATCACAGGGGTGGGAGGGGGGTTCCCCAGAACTCGCCTCCTCCTGTCCTTCCATCCCTCTCCCTGGGAGCCGCCTCACCTTCACCTCTGGTGGCCCTGACAAGTGTCTAGAAACACCACGCTGGGCACACAGGTGACAAGAGTACAGTGTCTGGGGACTTCCCTGGTGGTCCAGCGGTTAAAACTCTGTGCTTCCACTACAGGGGGCGCAGGTTCGATCCCTGGGCGGGGAGCTAAGGTTCTGCACGCTGGGCGGCACGGCCAAAACACGACAGTGTCTGTTCCCACAGAGCGCTGAGGGGGAGACCGTCATAATCGGGGCCAACGGGAAGGAGCAGGGTTTTTTCCTTCCCAGGCCCAGGGAGGAACAGAGGCAGAGGTGAGACGCAGCCAGGCAGGCAGAGGGGGCCGGACCTCAGGGCACAAGTCCCAGCTTGGGGAAAGAGGGGAGCAGGAGGCGCTGTGGAGTCTGGACGCACCGGGCAGACAGCAGGGCAGGGGGAACGGCAGGCCCAGGCTTGTGCTGGTGCATCAGCGTGTGCAGGGGAGCCCCGAGGGAGGCGGGGCGCACCAGAGGCGGCCGGGAGCCTCAGTGCTCTAAATAAAACTAGGCGAAATCCAGGCGACCTGGTAACTGAGCGGCTGTGAGGAAAGAGAACAGGATGCCTCCCACGTTTGTTTCCGGCAGGCGGATGGGCCAGCCACCAGATGAGACAGGGCAGGTGGGAGGAGGAGCAGGGCCGTGGGGAGGAAGGCGCATGGGAGGGTCAGGGTGACGGGGGCAGGTGACGACCTACGACAGGCAGAGCCACGGGGCTACCGAGCCCCAGGTCTCTCTTTTCCCCTGGCCAAGCCGCCTCTGAATCTCTCCGGGGCCCAGGAAGCAGAGGTTTGGGAACGGGCACGCCTGTGTGCCCTGGCTGGGTGTGGGGAGGCCGTGCACTGCCTGCAGCCGGCTTGGGGAATTCTCGGGGTGCTCACCCCTCCCTTGCCCTGCTCCCCAGGGCCCAGGTCCAGCCCTGGGATCCAAATAAGAGCCAGCTCCATCCCCCCAGTGGCTCCCCTCCGGAAGAGGGGCCAGATCCGGTGTGTTATCACAGGAACCAGGTCCTTCCTGTCACACAAGCACATGGGCTCACCGCTGGGGCCAGCGGGCCCAGGACACTGAAATCTCAGGCGCCACGCTCTTGTGGAAAAGCCCTTCAAAATGGGCCCTGGGCTCCACCCTGGCTGAGCCGCGAAAGAATTTGCCCCAACAGAGGCTCTACACCTGACAGGGTGTCCCAGAGACCAGCCGCATTCCAAACTGCCATACTGAGGCCACACAAAAAGGTCATTCCACCGAGGAACCAAAGGTTAGCAGCTGTCAGTGGTGGCCTCGTGGCTCAAGGCTGAGTTTGATGAGCCTGTAAGATCCAACTGGGATGACACGTGGTGCCAAAGCAGAGCCCATGAATTCTTCATCACACAAACAAAGCCTCCCCTCTCTGGGCCTTTGCATTCACAGCATCGGCTGCCTAGACCACCCTCCTGTCTTCTCTACCATGATAAATCCCCTGAGACTCCTCAAGACTTCAGTTTCCTCTTCTGCAACCCGAGGATAAAGAGGATCCGCCCTGCCTACCTAAACAAAAAGGAATGCATGGGTTTTATTCTGGAGAGTGGGGGGCGGGGGGTGCCTCTTTTGTAAGAGCTTCCCAAATCTTAGTGTGGAAAATAAGCATTTTGGAGGGTGAGGGGATTCCAGCTTTTTCATTTTCCCCCTTGCACACAAAACAAAGTAGAAATAATATAGATTAAAACTTCAAAAGTAGTTAATGAGTAGAACACGGAGGCACAAAAATGTCCAGACAGGAAGCAAGCCTATTTACAATGAGGGCTAAGCACACATAAATTAAGGTAGTCTGTCATTTTCATATGAAATGTTAAAAAAGAAAGTCAAACATACACTTCATGGGTGATGCTGTTGAAAGAGAGAAAACAACACTTATTCAGGGATGGATACCCCACAAGGTACAAGTCTTACAGCACTCTGTAAGAGATTCCCATATCTTATTATAGAAATCCTTGTGATTTATATAAACGATGAAAGTTGGGGGCTTTTCTAAAAGTCAAGACTCCAGTTAAAAAAAAACACACATTAGGGACTTCCACGATGGTCCAATGCTTAGGACTCTGTGTTTCCAGTGCAGGGGGCACCAGTTCGACCTCTGGTCGGGGAACTAAGATCCCACATGCCACGTGGCACAGCCAAAAAATAAAAACGGCAATGAGAATGATGAAATAATTTTTTAAAAAGAAATATAAAATAAGTGAATAAATAAACCACATCAAAGAGTCAGTTTAGGGTACCATTTCCTCCAAGAAGCCCTCCATGACTACATCTCCGGCATAGAATTCCAAGCCCCTCTCCTTTGAGTTCCCAAAGCACCGTGCACATCCTCTACAGGATTAAACTGGCAGAAACTGTAGGCCGAAGTGCCTAGGTCCCACCAGTCTGTGACAGTTTACCAGTTTATCGAGAGCAGGCAGGCTGTCTCCATCCATCTTTACCTCCTTGCCTCCAGCAAAGCCATGCCAAGCCCGTCCATCACCAAGACCTGCTCACCCCCGCAGTCCATGCCACTCCTGGCTTAGGTGAGCACTCATGACCCGCCCCCCACTGCCAAGCACAATGGTGGGTGGAGAGGGTGGCCTGCACAAGCAGCAGGGTCCCAGCCCTTCCTCCTCTTCCATCCCAGGAAATCTCCCTCTACTGGGATCTAGTTACCACCACCCCTCCCAAACCGGCACAGCTCCTGCCCTTTAAAGAAAAAAAAAAGAAAGAACAAAATCAAAGGAGCACCGCTCAGGACTCTGAGGACTCTGTGGCCCGAGCAGAGCAGCCCCTGGTGGGTGCTTAAGGCTTCAACTCACTGTGTGGCCAGTCTGGCTTCCTCTGTCAGGAGTGGGGGCTGGCCAGCGGAAGCGAGGCAGCTGGCCTGGGGGGAGCTGGTACCCAGGGCAGCCTGGCCCTGGGGCGGGTGGGCACTTTCACTTGGCGCTGGAGGGCGGGGGAGGAGGGGGGCAGGGAGGAACAGGGAGGACTGCAGCCTCCGTGTCCTGCGGACCTGCTCCTGTCTGTCACACCTCTTCCCGAGGGAGAGAGGAGGCAGGAGGAGACAGGAGCTGGAATGTGCTGATTTTCTGAACCCTGGGCCACTGGAATGTGTTAGCAACACCAGCCATGGGGCTCTGTAGCTGGGGCAGCTGATAGCATCATTGATTATCACCACCCAGCACAGATGAGACAGCCAAAAAAGCACGCAAGGATTAGTGATGCAGAGGGAAGCCTCACAGGCAGGGGCAACTTGCCAGCGAAAGAGAAAAGACGACAAGTTTTTGGAAGAGAAACTGAAAGAGAGGGGAGAGGGAAAAGATAAGGTTTTGCAAACATTGCTGTTAATTTCTTTGAACTTAATATACTCAACAAATCCAAAAGGAGGCAAGAAAAGAAGAAAGAATTCAGCAAAATAGCAGAGGGACTTCCCAGGTGGCTCAGCGGGAAAGAATCTACCTCCCGATGCAGGAGACCGAGACCGGAGGTCGATCCCTGATCCGGGAAGATTCCACATGCCACAGGGCAACTAAGCCCCTGCACCACGAATACTGAGCCCAGTGCTCTAGAGCCCGAGAGCCACAACTACTGCAGCCCACCAGACCTAGAGCCTGTGCTCAGCAACAAGAAGCCACCACCACGAGAAGCTCGCGAATCGCAACGAGAGCGAGCCCCTGCTCGCTGCAACTAGAGAAAAGCCCACGCAGCAACGAAGACCCAGCACAGCCAAAAACTAAAAAAATAAACAAACATTAAAAAAAAAACACAAGAACAAACGGTAGAAACTCAAAACAAGTGCCAAGATCGCAGACTTACACCCAATCGTGTGAATAATTATTTTAAATGTTAGAAGGTCGACACGCTTACAATTAAAAAGTAGAGATTGTTAGATTGGATAAAAATGCAAGATTTGAAATAGGATATTTATAAGAAACACTTTAAATAAAAAGACACAGATAAACAGTTCCTACCAGTTTGACAAGTATAAAATGATTGGGGAAAAGATACCACACTCATACTAATATCAAGAAAGTTTGGAGTGGTTCCATTAATACCAGACAACATGGACTTCCAGACAGGAATATTATTAGAGATAAAGACCCTCCATGATGATAAAAGGTCAATTTGTCATGAACAGTCAATAGTCTTAAACACACATACATCCAATAACTGAGCTTCAAACTAGATGAAGCTAAAATTGACAGAAATGAAAAGAAAAAAAAGATAAATCCACAATCATAGCTGGAGAATTCAACTCTCTAATTGGAAAATAACCCAAAGGGCTTCCCTGGTGGTCCAGCGGCTAAGACTCCAAGCTCCGGAGATGCAGGGGTCTAAGGTTCGATCCCTAGTCAGGAAACTAGATCCCACATGCTGCAACGAAGACTGCGCAGCCAAATGAATTAAAAAAAAAAGGTACGGGCACTCCTTTAGTGATGATGAAATGTTCTGAACTGGACAGAGGCGGTGGCTACGCAACCTGTACTAAATGTACTAAACACCACTGAACTGTATACCTTGACGTGGTTAACTATATGTTACGTGATTTCCCCTGGGCTTTTTTAAAAAATGAAGAATGTGTATATCACATGCATGCCTATATATTTATAAATATATAGGAGATGGGTGGGAAAGATGCACACCAACTGTTAGCAAGCCATCCCTGGAGCGGGGAGGAAGGAAGGACTTTCACTTCTGCTCCTTCCTCTTTCTTTGTTTTTACAATAAAGTAGAGTGAAAGTGTAGTCTCTCAGTCGTGTCCGACTCTTTGCGACCCCGTGGACTGTAGCCTACCCGGCTCCTCCTTCCATGGGATTCTCCAGGCAAGAGTACTGGAGTGGGTTGCCATTTCCTTCTCCAGGCGATCTTCCCAATCCAGGGATCAAACCCAGGTCTCCTGCATTCCAGGCAGACACTTTAACCTCTGAGCCACCAGGGAAGTCCATGTATCTTCTCTGACATAAGAACTTTTACAAAGTAATAGTATCAGACACATAATGACATTAGAAAGATCTCTAGAAGAAAACAAGGCCTGAGGCCACACTGTGGCAAGTGTGTGGTTCTAGAAAGAAGACTAGGACCCCAGACACACCCCCAAAAGAGGGCTAGAAAAAGAGGGAAAAAAACAAAACAAAACTCAGGCTTGTCCTGCTACTAAGTGTCCTGGGCAAGTGCTTTCTCCTGGAGAATTTCAGTCTGTCACTCTGTAAAACAGGTGGGCTGAACCTCATAAGTAATTTCCCAATGTTTTTATGTTCTTATTTTCAAATTTTTGAAAAACCACAAAACCCCTTTTGCGATTGCAGCCTCCAATGGAAGCTCAATATATAAACAAAGTGAGCAGCTCCAATGGAAGAAGTAACGGGCAGAAAACCCCAACCACGAGAGCGGGTGACATCCTAAGGCCCCTTCCACTCTCAAAGCGTAGGAGTCTAAGAAAGACTGCATCGGCCCAGAACCACAGGGAAGGGAGTGGCCACTGGCCACGCCCAGTAGATCATCTGGAAGAGAAACTTTCACAGGCAGTAGAAGCAACAAGGAGACAGGGCAGAGGTGGGACGAAGCCCAAGCTGGTGACGAGGAAAGGAGCTGCTACCAGCAACGCCATCAATAGCCAAGGGTCCCCCAGAGGCAGACAAGCTGTGACACCCCTGGGCCCACGCCTCTGCCCGAGGTCAGGCAAACAGATAACAGCTGGTTCCAGGCCGGTGTTCCCGCTGCACTAAGGGTGCAAACAGGATGTTTAGGGACAGACGACCACAAGGGATCACAGGCAGCGTGACAACCGCCTCCAGGTGACCCCCAGCTTGCTTGTGGCGTCAGCACACCAGGCCAAAAAAAAAAAAAATTCCAGTGCAGCTCTCCAGACAAAGTAGGGTGAGGATTCTTGGAAAGTTCAAGACATATCAGAAGAAACCACCTGAGGGGTTGAGACAGGGAGGAAACAAGGCCACCGAGCTCGGTAGCTCCCTCGCCCCCAAGATGTAGCTAGGCTGGCGCTCCGCCAGATGGTGAGAAACCGACACGTCCACTTGTGGGGACAGAAGACTTTCCAAGGTGAGCAGCAGGGGGCCAAGTAAGCCCGGGGGTGGGGGCACCAGGTCGCGTCCCCGAGGCACGGGGTCGTCTTCCAGGTGCTGTGGGTGCTCTTCCTTCACGCCCACCCCAGAGGGGCCAGCCCGATCTGGCTGTCCTGCAGCTCAACCATGCTGAGGACCCACCCGGGCTGGCCGGCAGGGCTGGGAGTCCGCGGGACACACGGCGAGTCTGGAGGAGACCAAGTGCAGGCTGTGCGGGACACGCCCATTTCCACCCGAAGAGGAGAAGTGTTCCTGGAAACAGAGGGCAAGGAAGAAGCCTGGCCAGGACTCTCTGAGCCACTCCACACCCCGAATGAGGGGGGCCTGGGGCTGATCCAACATATCAACTGCCCCTAAAAGGGCAGAAAGGCAGGCAGGGGGCAGCCCGGAACTAAGCCCACTCCACGGACAAAAGCCAGTTTCCAGCCCAGAAACTCTCCTGTTCTACCGCTACTAGGAGCCTCACTGGCCTGGACCCACCCTGGGAGGCCTTGTAGATGCTACTGAGCATCTTTCATGGCCTGCCTTGGCCAGCGTATGGCCTGCAAGTTCCGGGAGAAGCCCAGGGCTGACCTCAGAGCGGCTCTCAAATTTTCGCCTTACATGAGCGATCAGGATAAACCAAGCCACCAAACAACCTCCTCCCCACCGCTTCCTTCTCAAAGCCACCAAAGAGGCTAGGGGAAGGGAGACGTCATATAACCAAAACCCAACCTAACGCCACCAGCACCAGGACTGACCATTTCATTTGCAGAGCCACAAACGTGCATCAGTCACCCTACAGGGCCATGACCGGTCCTCCAATCACATTGCCGAGGGAGCTAACAGAACTCAGGGTTCTTCCTCCAGGCCCTGGCTGAATGGCCGTCCAGGGCTCTGAATGCCACCTCCAAGGCCACAGCGGACTCCAGCAGCAAGCTGTGAAAGCAGGCAGAAAAGTGACCGAGAAAGCCAAACCCTGCCCTGCCCCTGTGATCCACGACTAGATTATTCCATGGATGAAAAAGAACCATCGTTACCATTTATTGAGCACCTGACCTCATTTCAGGAAATGCGCCTGTTTCACAGATGAGGAGATTGACGCTTGGGGTATCAGGTGACCTTCCAGGTCTTGCAGTTGGCAAGTGGCAGCATGGATACAGAGTGGGGAGATGAGGGGCTGATGGGGGACCCTGCATTCTGCCCCGGGGCTCCGGGTGGCCTCCGCACCTGCTTGAAACCCAGAGGGCTTTGCGCTGATTCTCCAGCGGAGGCAGTGTTTCGATAGGGGATCAGCATCTTGGTGGGGCTCTGCAGTTCAAACCCATTTCATCATCGACCACCGTTAAATACTTAATAGGGTGGGACTTCCCTGGCAGTCCAGTGGTTAAGGAGGGTTTCGCCTTCCAGGGCAAGCAGCGTGGGTTCGCAGGCAGGCAGCCTGGTCGGGGGCTAAGATCCCACGTGCTTCGTGGCCAAATGACCAAACATAAAACAGAAGCGATACTGCAACAAATTCAATGAAGACTTTAAAAATGGCTCACATAACAACAATAACTTAAAAAAAAAAAACTCATTAGGCAACCACAGACAGAACCGAGCCACGTTTGGAGGTTAGGGACACTTGAACGGCAGGGGAGATCTCTTTCTTTGAGGAGTTTACAGGGCAGAGGGGGAAACACTAGGGAAAAAGCCCAGTGGGCACAGATCTGTGAAGTTACAGGAAAGTGGGAGGGTCAAGAGGTTGGCTAGTTTTAACCGGAAAGAAAAAAAAAAAGACTTTCCTAAAAAAGTGCCTGCAACTGAGACCTTAAAGAGAGAGCAAGGAGACGGACAGGTCAGGGGGTTATTTTCTGCCACATGGACAAGGGTCCAGACCCCAGGCAGAGCTAAGCGCTTGGAGTGGTGAGAAATCAAATCTAAGTCACAGAATGGAGTTCAAGAAATCCCCTAGATTTGGCAACTGCGTGTTTGCTGTAAATGGAGGGCAGGAAGAGAGCATTTTTAGGGACTTCCCTGGTGGTCAAGTGGTTAAGAATCTGCCTGCCAATGCAGGGGATACGGGTTTGATCCCTGGTCTAGGGAAGATCCCACATGCTGCAGGGCAACGGAGCCCGCGAGCTGCAGCTGCTGAAGCATGCATGTTAGAGCCCATGCTCTGCAAGAGAAGCTCCGCGACCAAGATTGAGAGCAGCCGCAAAAACTCAGGGCGGTCAGAAACAAATAAATAAAGTTTTTAAAAAGAGAGCATTTTTAGAACTTTTCAAAGCAGGCCTGCTGCAGGCAAGGGAGAGAGCCGCTGTGAGAGCCAGGCTGTCAAATCCAACCCACCGGTGCCACGGAGGATGGGCGTGCAGTGTCACCAACTCTTGAGTTCCCCCCCCCAAAAAAAAAATAGCCTGTGGATTTTGAGGTGCCATCTCCTGATACTTTCAATGCTGGTGTCTAATTCTGAATATGTTTAAATACCATGAAGGCCGAGTGACACGGGTCTGCAGGCCACATGCAACCTGTGACTTCCCATCCCTGCCTTCAGGCTTCCAGCATTGAAGGACCACAACGAGAACCGGCTGGGGCACTCGAAGACCTGAGACCAAGCTCTCGCAACATTATCTGTGGTGACACTTGGGAGTGTCCCCTTCCTCTGTGCCCCGAGCTGCAGTTTAGCTTCCTCATTTGTAAAATGGGGAAACCACAGCTTACCCCAAAGGGCTTCTGTCAGAATCATCAATGGTGATGAAACACTTAAACATGTTTTCTAAACTGTAAAATGTTGCAGAAACAGTTTAACACAGGTCAAGAGAAGGGAGGGGACAAAAACAGAGCGGACAATAGACTGAGGCGGTGAAGAGAGAGAGAGAAGGAAGTGAGTTGGATCTTTGCTGGCTTGCAGACCGGAAGAATCTAGACAATAGAATCCACATCAGGGGTGGAAATATAAATTTAGGCATCACCAGCATTCAAGTGATAAAACAGGTCACGCAAGTAGATAAACTGACCTGAATACCTAGGAGAGAAACAGAGGGCCCAGAAAAAGCCTTCGCAAAAATGCACTGGTGTTCCCCCAAAAAGGGATCAGAGAAGGAGGTGGGGAAGGAGGTGGGGCGGGGAGGTGGAGGGTGGTTCTTCAGAGAATGGGGGATCTTCAGAGAACCAGAATTTAAGGAAGGGAGGGGGAAATATGGCTGCTACAGAGTGGGACGCACTCTCAGCCAAAGAGAAAAACATGGAAGAATGGCCCTGGCTGCATTAAAAAGAGGACAAGGAGGAAACTGAAGAAGTCAGGAGGGGGATTTCTCAAGAGGTCCGGTGGTTAAGACTCTGCTTTCCAATGCACGGGGTGTGGGTTTGATCTCTGGTTGGGGAACTGAGGTCCCACATGCCACAGGGTGTGTCCAAGGAAAAAATTAAAGAAGAGAGAAGTTAGGAAGGACAAACAGGGTCAGGGGGCAGAAACCAGAAGGAAAGCGGATCCAGGTGTATCTATGGATAGGTCACATCCAGGCACGGATGTCGGCACTGATGGGAGATGTGGCGGGGGGGTGGGGGACACCCAGGGAGTTATAGGATGTGTTGAGGTGGGAAGAGAGGGGGTGCAGTGAATAACAGACAGATGTCTCAGAGGGTCTGTCGTCTGTGTGCTGAGCACTCCCACACCCACGTCACTTGGCCTCCCAAAAACCAGGGAGGCAGCCTCAGGCTCAGAGCCCGCTTGCTGTAACAGGGTCTTGCTGTTGTTGCAAGAAGCATCCGTTCAGAAAGGCACCCAGACCAGTGTCCAGGGAAAGAGTCCAGAGGGCCGAGGATCCCCACGGTGAAGGGAGAGGAGATCCCTGGAGGCCTCCGCCCATCTTGCTCACGCTCACCCCAGGCTCCACTCTCTTCCCAATCGGCCTGCTCGAGTGTGTGACTCGCTCTCCCCAACGAGAACACAGAACAGAACATGGCTGTTTCTGCCAAGCGCGTTCTGAATAAGCTGCATTCCATTTCATTAAAACAATTACCTGAGTCCCAGCCAAGAATTACATAAAGCTTCCTCCCAGCGCCACCCCTCCCCACCCCCCCACCCCGCCCATAAAACACACACCATTCTGCTCCTAGAACAGGCGGTCAGGTCGGACACATTGCTCTGAGACCTCCCTAGGACGACCCCGTGATCAGGACCCAGCACCCATCCTCGGAATCCTTGCTTGGGGATGGACAGACAGACGTGAGGCTCAGAGAAGNCCTCCCAGCGCCACCCCTCCCCACCCCCCCACCCCGCCCATAAAACACACACCATTCTGCTCCTAGAACAGGCGGTCAGGTCGGACACATTGCTCTGAGACCTCCCTAGGACGACCCCGTGATCAGGACCCAGCACCCATCCTCGGAATCCTTGCTTGGGGATGGACAGACAGACGTGAGGCTCAGAGAAGAGCCTCGTGTGAGGCACTCCCCTAAGGAGGGCTGACGGGCTGTTAAGTGCTTCTAGTGGGCACCAGGGGCCCTCTGAGCCAAGGGGGCAACCAGTGTGGGAATCCGGCTGTTTCTCCCACAGAGATGGGAGGCCCGGTGGACAGGCTTTGGAGTCAGCAGAAAGCAAGACAGGAGGACCCTGGGAGTGGGGATGCCAGGAGCGGGAGCCTCAAGTCTGGAGACTCGAATGGCCAAGAGGGGCTGCAAGCAAGAGCCTGGTGCCACTCCGGCCTCCACTGCCCACCGGCTATGGTGTTCCTTTGGCCACAGATAAGAGGTTCTCCTGATGTGAAGCGAAAGGCGTGTCATCCCCTCCCCCCAGGCTCTAGCTGCCCAGAGGCGGCTCTCTGCATCCCACCCAGGCCACCCCTTCCCAACTCCCGCTGGAGCCCGGCATCTTGCTTGCCTGGACCGCAGTCTGGTTCACATCGCCACACTCAGAATCTCCCTGGAGGCTCCCTCCACACCAGCGACGCCCGTTGCCTCTGCCGGGCCCTGCCCTTTTTCCTGCACGGGTCACTGTGTATCCTCGNACCTCCCGCTGGAGCCCGGCATCTTGCTTGCCTGGACCGCAGTCTGGTTCACATCGCCACACTCAGAATAACCCTGGAGGCTCCCTCCACACCAGCGACGCCCGTTGCCTCTGCCGGGCCCTGCCCTTTTTCCTGCACGGGTCACTGTGTATCCTCGTCCCCGGCGGCATCACCAGTCACTCCCATGCCAAGACTGCCTGGCTCCTGTCTCTACCCACCCGGTCTTTCCACCACCTGCGTCGGAGTTACGGGAGGCCGAGAGTCACTCCGGTCAATCACAGGTAGGCAACTGATGCCCATCCCTGATGGAATGACTCCAAGCCCGCTGTGGAAAAGCAAGGTTTTCTCCTTTCCCCCCTACAACTCTTTATCATGCAAATGTCTAAACATGCAGAGAAACTGAAAGGCCACTGCAGTGAGCACCCACATGCCCTCCACCTCGGTGCAGTCACAGCTGATGTTCGCCATGTTTTTTGTATACACACGCACAAGTTTCCTCTCTTTCCCTCTTTACATATACACACAGCATATATGCATCCTCCCTACGTTTTCTACTACACCATTTAAAACTGCGTTGCAGACATGGTGACACTTCACTCCCAAATACTTTCGCCTGCACCTAACAATAACAACATTCTCCCACAAAACCACAATCAGATGAGAAGTAAGCATTAAGAGGTCATCTTTAAGGGGAAACTAGGCCACTGGCGCTCTGCTGGGCCTGGCCATCCACACGTTCTGCCTGCCTCTGGCCCAGCATCCATGGGCTCCCTGGAGAGGCCAGCCCTGAGCCCCACTGGTCAGGCCATCAATCCGTTAGTTGAGAGACTTATCTGGTCGAGAATGAACGCTTGAGGCCAAATGTGAGTCTCCCAACAGGACTGCAACTGAAAAGGCAAAATGGGCCTGGGAGGCCATAGGGCTCCAGGCCTATCCCAGGTCAGGAGATGATCTCTGGACACTTACTCATTTTATTTTACTTCATTATTTTTATTTTCGTCACACGGTGAGGCATGCAGTTTCTTAGTTCCCTGGCCAGGAACAGAACCCACGGCCCCTGCACTGGAAGCTTGGAGTCCCACTCACTGGACCATCAGGGCAGTCCCCCGGCCACCCCTTCGAAGCTGTTGGTTTCTCAAGATTTCCGGGAAAATTCAACTTCCTCATGCTTTCTCTTCCTCTCTCCCTCTCACAGGATTCCTCAGTTCTCCACCTGAAGGGTTTCTGAGGATTTCTTCCTCTGGAAATAGGCTGGCTCCAAGTGGTAGCCAGGTGCAAACACCTAAACAAAGACAGGAGAGTGTACGGAGCTGAGGGCACAGAGGGCTTCTGACTCCAACCCCAAAGAGTAGAAGAAGGGCGCGGAGCCTGCCCGGGTTCTCAGCGCCAGCTGTGCTGTAAGCTTGCAGCTCTGTATGAGGCTAACCGGTGAGTGGACAGGGGCCAACGAGAGAGAAGGGAGGTCCTCCACCGAGCAGGAGACACTGCCGTAAGCGCCTGGCATCCTGTCCTGAGCACGGCATCCTTGAGAAAGAACCAACGAGACGCAGGAAGCCGCAGAGAACAGGAAAGGACGGACTGAAGAGAAAACGAGGGGACACCCCTGGCAGACCAGGGTTAAGACCCCACACCTTTACTGCACGGGACACGCATTTGCTTCCTGAACTAAGATTCCTGCGTGCCACGGGGTGGTGGCCAAAGAAAAAGAGAGAGAGGAGACTGGGGGTGTGGGAAGGGTGGAAAAAGATTTTTAGCATTCTAGAAACAGAAACCAATCAAACCAATGGGCAAACCAGATCCAATCCAGTATCAGGAACAGATGTGGAAAATGGGTTACAAGATTTAAATCGCAGCCCTGCCACTCGAAAGTTATAGAACTTGGGCAAGTGGGCCTCCATTTCATCATCTGTAAAATGGGTGGCAGTAATAGTAACAGAACCTGCGCCTCGTAGGGCCAACATGATTCAATGAGACAATGCGGCTAAGGCGCCCAGCCCAGGACTCGCACATAGTAAGTGCTCAATAAACATTACAGAAAGGGTTCTGCAAACACTGTATAAAAAAGCAAAAGTGTTCTACAGACGGCTGTGATCATGAATGAAGACACCGAGACCAGGACAACCCAGGGGAGGGCTGGAACGAGAGTGAAGCGGAAGGGAGTTTTTCCGGTCTCTGCCCTCGGAACCAGAGAAAGACCTCAGGGAAGCTTTGGGAAGTCAGTACCCTCAGGCATGAGGATCCTGGGATGTTCTCTCGGGGGGACTCAAACCCACAGGGGCAGAGCTCTGGCCCACAGCAGCCTGAACCTCTCCCCACCAAGCTCTGGCTGCCCAACGGAAAAGGCACCTGCTGAAGAACCGAACACGCCAGGGTCTGAGTGCCCGCTCCACACCTCACTAGCGCACAGCCTAGGAGGAAATCTAGGGCCGACGCAGAGCCCCCCGAGGAGCACACCATCACCCCACGGGCCACCCCTGCCACAAGCCCAGCAGCTGGGTGCCCTTGACCCTGCCCTAACACACAGAGGCACCACAGATGGGCGAGCCCAAAGTCCAGACTTTCCATGGAAACAGAGAGGTTCCATAGCTTGGAATGCCCCAGGCAATTCCCCTGCTCCCAGTACTACCCCCCCAAGGACAATGAGGCACTGTGTTCCAGAGAGTCAAGACTGCTGAGAAGCTGCAAGGAGACAGGTCCAGATCCCAGCGGCAACTGGGCATTGCCAACAGCTGGCTGCTCCCCCTGCGAGGGATAGGAATGGCAAAGCTACTGAGGCCTGAACCAGCCTACCTACTGCTACCCAGACCATACGGGATGATGGCCCCAGGGCAGAAGTTTAAAAGGTACCCAGCAATTACTCAGCAGGCCCCATGGCTCATTCCCCTGGTTGATTACCAAGTACTTACTAACTCATTAGGGCTTCCCCCATGGGGCTTAGCCGCAAAGAATCTTCCTGCAGTGCAGGAGAGGGTCGTTTGATCCCTGGGTGGGGAAGATCCCCTGGAGGAGGGCATGGCAACCCACTCTAGTATTCTAGCCTGGAGAATCCCCATGGACAGAGCAGCCTGGTGAGTCGGTCCATGGAGTTGGAAAGAGTCAGACATGACTGAGCACGCACACATGTGCTACCTTATTATGGAGATGATCAGGTCTGGAAGTGGATCGACCTGGGTTACAATCCCAGAGCCCCCAGTGAACTTTCCTGACTCAGATTTCTGCATCCATCAAGCAGGGATTAAACACTTCCCTCCAGGAATCACTGTGATGATACCAAAGAGTGCTGAGTAGGATGCCTGGCTCCTATCAAACGCATGTGATCACTATTAGCCCCCAGCTGTGGTCATGGTCCCCATCCCCCCACCCCCCAAGCGCACTAAAAAACGTGAAGGAGGGGCGAACAGAACATAACCAGAGTGCCTCTCTGTGTTGTGAGAACTCTGTCCAGGAAACTCCAGCCAGAACTGGAACGCCGAGAACTCCCAGCCAAACCAGCATCTAAACAGTAATGAGGAAAGCCACCAGCAGCCACCCCGTAGCACAAGCAGGCAGAACACGCAGGGAAGGGCAGGACGCTGTGTTTACTTACGGATTTTTGCCCAAAGAGCTATAACTTTGTAACTCATTAAACAAAGCACGGTGAGTTTGTCACTAAGAGCTACAAGGAGGGGAGGGCTCCCCAATATTTTTTCTTTTAGACCAAAAAATAAAAATCAAAGTCACAGCACAGACTCTGACCCCTCTAGACTTGCCACAGGTCAGCCTCTTTTCTTTTAGGACCCAAGAGCCTCACAGCTGACAGCACTCTCAGGAGAAAAATAAAAACAAGAGGCTTGGCCTCTGGGTCCAGCCTAACTAAGGAAAACAGCTGACGGGCAGGGTGCTGAGCGGCCATCCAGACAGCTGATGGGGGCTGAGAGCAGAGGTGAATTCCTCTCTCCTCCTGCACGCCCCATTCCGCCCACCCCAGGCTCCGGTCGGTCAGTCAGCCAGGCGTGGCTGGCTCCCTGGGAGCTTTCTTAGGCCAAGGAAGCCAGGCAGCCCAGATTCAGACAACTGAGGAGCCTCTGGGGGGAGGCAGGAGAAGTAGTTACAGGTGGCAGCCATCGCCTCTCTCAGACCCCCTCGTCACGAAGAAAGGCCTCACAGTGCACAGAGCTGCAGATGTAGGAGCGAGGGGTTGGGCTTCCAGTCATGATTTTGTCATCTTACGACTGTGCAACCTTGAGCCACTGAATCAACCTCTCTTAGCCTCAGTTTTCTCCACTTGTAAAAGGCCAGCAGTACTGATAGGAGGGACCCTTAAGGGGTTCTTCAAAAAGAGTTACTGTGAAGACAGGACAGTTGAGGTATGGGGAAATACTCCAGGAACAGCAAATCTAAATTCCTATAATCTGCTCTGCCAGGACACTTTCTTTCCTTTCAGAGACAACTCAGTTTCCTGGCCCTAAATGGAAGACTGTCAGAGGACAGGAATTCCGGGCTTCAACAGGGAACTCCACAAAGACTTTCTCAGTCCTTCAAACAGCACGGGGCCTGTCTGACAGCAATGGAACCCACACCAGCATTTTAGAAACTGTGACTCTGCTTGTGAGTTCCCACAGGGAAAGCATTGAGACTTTCAGATCCTGATTTGAAAAATTTCCCCCAGCCTCCTTTCAGTTCAGTTATTTTTACGTGAAAAAAAAAAAAAAAAAAA
>SJYX01002500.1:126661-146724 GCA_006410675.1 Oreotragus oreotragus
AAAAAAAAAAAAAAAAATACCTGCCTGGAAGCCATGCCAACCTTGAGTGTGCTGGAAAAATGGGTGCCAAGCCTGACCCAAAGACAAAACTATGCTTGGCAGCCATTGTACTCTGCAAAACAGGCAGGACCACACACTCTCCCCAGCTCCAGGATCTTGGGGGTTAGGGGGTTGCAAAGGCACTCTGATCCCCAAAAGAAGCTTCTGGGAAGCAGTCACGCCCCAATCCTCCTCCCTGTTCCCTTGGAAGTCCAGTGCCTACAAATAACCAGTCTTAATTTAGTGCCCTGTGCAGCTCAGGGGAGGCCCATCAGTCCTGTCTGATGAATCCACCCCTAAGAGCTTGAGACAGAGAAAGCATCAGTGGTCACACAAGCCACCCACAGTCCACAGAGGAAAGACAAGGCTCCTACAGAGAAGAAACTTTCCTCCCCCTCCTCAACTCCCTGGCTCAGAGGCCTTCCAGCTCCAGGCGTGAAGGGAGGGAGGGAGAGTGAATTCTCCCACTTCAGGGTTCAGGGTGCTCAAGGCAATCCTAGAACCCCCAGCACCAAGCCCCCTGGCTTTAGTGTCTGGTTCCAAAAGATACTTTCTTCTGCCCAAACTCTAGATCAAGGCTGGACTGAAAAAAATAGTTTGGGAGCTCCAGTCACATGAAAACAGTAAAACTCTCTTCTGGGCATCCTATCCTCCTTACCTGCGTGGCTTCCCGCAAGGTACTACCAGCCTGGACACGTTCAGAGATGGCCATACCTCGGGGGCCCACTTCCCACCTCATTCCCCTGGCACTTCACCAGTCTGTCTCCCCAGCTTATGTTTCTAGGATGAGGCTGGTCTGTGATATGAAAGCGGAGAGGCTGGTCCACTGAGCGGCCAGGGCAGTGAAATGGACCCAGGGCCTTAGTGGGGCAGAAAGGAGCCTTGTCTTCGTGGGGATGTGGTCATGGAGGCTCATCCCTAACCTGTGAATCTGACCTGTGAAATAAAAGGGATAGACTCGGAGGGGCTACCCTTGAGGTGCCGGATGTCCGTCTGTGAAGTGGGGGTGGTCCTCCAGGGGCTGGGAGCAGGCCCCGGCAGCGCGATCAGGCAGCTGATCCCCAAACTGAGTGTTCCAACTGTGCGATGGGGGTGGGGGAGCGCTGTGTGAAGTGAGGGTCCCGCAGCGGGGGAGGTGGTCAGGTCCCGGCAGTGGGGGCCCGTCCCTGAGGCGGACCGGGCGGGTCCCTGACGAGCAAGCAGGTCCCTGAGGCTGAGCTGGGAGATGGGGGTGGATCCCCGAGGTTGGGGGGTCCGGAGGTGGGGCTGTCCTCGAGGCGAAGGGGTGGCGGCTGTGAGCACGGCGGCTGGCCTGGCCTGGGACTCAGGCCCAGCCCGGGATCCTGTCCCGCCGAGCCGGGGCTGGCCGGAACCAGAGCCGGGACCCGGGCCGCAGCGGGTGGGATTCAGCCCGCCGCTCGCGCGCTCGCTCGCGCCCGCGCCGGCCCGGGGCCCGGGACCGCGCGCCCCTTGCTGCCTTCTCCCTCAGCCCCTCCAGTCACTCACCGAGGTCGTCCATGGTGGGGGAGCCGCGGGCGCCGGGAGCCGGCTCGGCGTCGCGTTCGCTGCCCGTCCCGGGGCCGCTCCTCGCCGCCGCGCAACTTTTCCGCCGCGAGCCTCGGCCAGGGACGGAACGCGCCGCCGCCGCCGCGCGCGCCCGCGCCCGCCATACGGCCCGCCCCCGCGAGCACGCGCGCCCCGCCCCCGCCGCGCGCTCCGCCCGTGGGGGCCCCCGCGAGGCTGCCGGCCCCGCCCCGTGCGCACGCTGGCCACGCCCCCTCCTCCGACCCACGAGAGCGCGCCCAGCCGGGGCGGCTGGCGCCGCTGGGCTGGGCGGCGGCGCCGCCTCGTGGCCAAGCCGGCAGGTGGGAGGCGCCCTGATTTCCGGTCCTCTGTCAGTCTTTTCGTTTCACGGTCGCATGCCTGACTGGCTAACATATCCATCCGCCTGTCTTGACGCCTCACAATCTCACCTGTGTCTCTCAGTCCATCGGTCACTTACTTATCACACCGCTGTCCACTGGAGAGTCAGATTTGTCCGCCCGTCCGTCTACGTCCATCTTTCAGTAAGTTGCCACCCCACCAAAGAAGACCCTAAATTAGTACCAGGTACTCCATGGAAGGAAAGTTATGACCAACCTAGATAGCATATTCAAAAGCGGAGACATTACTTTGCCAACAAAGGTCTGTCTAGTCAAGGCTATGGTTTTTCCAGTGGTCATGTATGGATGTGAGTTGGACTGTGAAGAAAGCTGAGCGCCGAAGAATTGATGCTTTCGAACTGTGGTGTTGGAGAAGACTCTTGAGAGTCCCTTGGACCGCAAGGAGATCCAACCAATCCATCCTAAAGGAAATCAGCCCTGGGTGTTCATTGGAAGGACTGATGCTGAAGCTGAAACTCCAATACTTTGGCCACCTCATGCGAAGAGTTGACTCATTGGAAAAGACCCTAATGCTGGGAAGGATTGGAGGCAGGAGGAGAAGGGGACGACAGAGGATGAGATGGCTGGATGGCATCACCGACTCGATGGACATGGGTTTGGGTAGACTCCAGGAGTTGGCGGTGGACAGAGAGGCCTGGCGCTGCGATTCATGGGGTCGCAAAGAATCGGACACGACTGAGCGACTGAACTGAAGGCTGGGGACGTTTGAAGGACCTTTCCTGGGGTCACCCTCTGGATCTGTGGCAGTGCAATCTCTCAGCCCAGCCTTTGAGGCCAGATTCAATATTGTCAGGGTTTGCTGTTGTTTAGTCACTAAGGCGTATCTCACTCTTTGCGACCCCATGGACTGTAGCTTGCCAGGCTCCTCTGCCCATAGAATTCTCTAGGCAAGAATACTGGAGTGGGGCCATTTCCTTCTCCAAGGGAATCTTCCCTTCCCAACCCAGGGATCAAACCCACTCTCTGGGGTCTTCTGCACTGGATTGTTTACTGCTGAACTGCCCAGGGAAGCCCATTTTAAGGGTTATATATTCTTTAATTTTACACATATCCATTCTCCCTAGAAGGAGACTTTTCCAAAATTCTGGGCAGAGCAAAAAGGACCCCACCTTAGACCCTAAGGGAAAAACTACAAGGAGGTTACACCCAGTGCTGGGCATGGGTTCCTGAAACACCCCCACTGCACCCCAGACCCCAGAGGGGCTTTGCTCTCACAGACTCAGAAATATGTGATAGCACCACCTGCCATTTTGTCTTTTTTTTTTTCCCACCTGCCATTTATTGAGTGCCAGCACTATCAATAGAATGAACAGGCTGTGAGCTGGGTGCTTTCAGTGCTTTCTTGCATTTAATTCTGACCACAAGCCTAGGAAATGACCACTAGTATCCCCTTTTTCAGTTGGAAAAGTTAAGACTGAGAGATGGAGTTACCCAAGGTCACGGAGCCAATAAGTGAGAAGACTGAGATCTGAACCTGAGAAGGGAGGCCTCTGCAGGACACCTGCTACTCTGCAGGGTGAAACTATCGTCCTTAGACCAATCCCACAGCATACACGTGTCCCTGTTTGGAAGGTCTCAACCCCCCTTTTTTTTTTAAGGTGGATCCACTATTTTTTTAGTATTTATTTATTTATTTGGCTCTGTTGGGTCTTAGTTGTGTCCTGTGGGATCTTTCGTCGTGGTTCTCAGGCTCTCTAGTTGGAATGTACAGGCTTAATTGTTCCTGGCACGTGGGATCCTAGTTCCCCAACCAGGGATCAAACCCGAGTTCCTTGCATTGCCAGGTGGATTCTTGACCATTGAACCACTGAGGAAGTCCCTCAAACCCTTCTTTTCAAAGCAATATTCCCTGGAAAGGAAAACATCAATTAAGCTGGCAGTTATGCCTTTGGTGGGTGAAGTTCTAAGGAGGGGCTTCCCTGGTGGCTCAGTTGGGGAAGAAATCTGTCTGCAATGTGAGAGGTGGGTTTGATCTATCTGTCAGGAAGATCCCCTGGAGAAGCGAATGACTACTCACTTCAGTGTTCTTGCCTGGAGACTCCCATGGACAGAGGAGCCTAGCGGGCTACAGTCCATGGGGTTGCAGTCAGACTTGACTGAGTGACTAAGCACATCAACTTGAATGTTCTAAAGAGAACTGAGGCTTTGCGGTTCAGTGCTGTGGACACTCAGTCCCTTACCTGGGATTTCCTCCCCTTGGGACTCCCAACCCCAAGCCATCAGTTCAGTTCAGTTCAGTCGCTCAGTCGTGTCCAACTCTTTGTGACCCCATGAATCACAGCACGCCAGGCCTCCCTGTCCATCACCATCTCCCGGAGTTCACTCAGACTCACATCCATCAAGTCCGTGACGCCATCCATCCATCTCATCCTCTGTCATCCCCTTCTCCTGCCCCCAATACCTCCCAGCATCAAAGTCTTTTCCAATGAGTCAACTCTTCGCATGAGGTGGCCAAAGTACTGGAGTTTCAGCTTTAGCATCATTCCTTCCAAAGAAATCCCAGGGTTGATCTCCTTCAGAATGGACTGGTTGGATCTCCTTGCAGTCCAAGGGACTCTCAAGAGTCTTCTCCAACACCACAGTTCAAAAGCATCGATTCTTCGGCGCTCAGCTTTCTTCACAGTCCAACTTTCACATCCATACATGACCACAGGAAAAACCATAGCCTTGACTAGGCGGACCTTAGTCGGCAAAGTAATGTCTCTGCTTTTGAATATACTATCCAGGTTGGTCATAACTTTTCTTCCAAGGAGTAAGCGTCTTTTAATTTCATGGCTGCAGTCACCATCTGCAGTGATTTTGGAGCCCAAAAAAATAAAGTCTGACACTGTTTCCACTGTTTCCCCATCTATTTCCCATGAAGTGATGGGACCGGATGCCATGATCTTCGTTTTCTGAATGTTGAGCTTTAAGCCAACTTTTTCGCTCTCCTCCTTCACTTTCATCAAGAGGCTTTTTAGCTCCTCCTCACTTTCTGCCATAAGGGTGGTGTCATCAGCATATCTGAGGTTATTGATATTTCTCCCGGCAATCTTGATTCCAGCTTGTGTTTCTTCCAGTCCAGCGTTTCTCATGATGTACTCTGCATATAAGTTAAATAAGCAGGGAGACAATATACAGCCTTGACGTACTCCTTTTCCTATTTGGAACCAGTCTGTTGTTCCATGTCCAGTTCTAACTGTTGCTTCCTGACCTGCATACAGATTTCTCAAGAGGCAGGTTAGGTGGTCTGGTATTCCCATCTCTTTCAGAATTTTCCACAGTTTATTGTGATCCACACAGTCAAAGGCTTTGGCATAGTCAATAAAGCAGAAATAGATGTTTTTCTGGAACTCTCTTGCTTTTTCCATGATCCAGCGGATGTTGGCAATTTGATCTCTGGTTCCTCTGCCTGTTCTAAAACCAGCTTGAACATCAGGGAGTTCACGGTTCACATATTGCTGAAGCCTGGCTTGGAGAATTTTGAGCATTACTTTACTAGCGTGTGAGATGAGTGCAATTGTGCGGTAGTTTGAGCATTCTTTGGCATTGCCTTTCTTTGGAATTGGAATGAAAACTGACCTTTTCCAGTCCTGTGGCCACTGCTGAGTTTTCCAAATTTGCTGGCATATTGAGTGCAGCACTTTCACAGCATCATCTTCCAGGATTTGAAACAGCTCAACGGGAATTCCATCACCTCCACTAGCTTTGTTCTTAGTGATGCTTTCTAAGGCCCACTTGACTTCACATTCCAAGATGTCTGGCTCTAGATTAGTGATCACATCCTCATGATTATCTGGGTCGTGAAGATCTTTTCTGTACAGTTCTTCTGTGTATTCTTGCCACCTCTTCTTAATATCTTCTGCTTCTGTTAGGTCCATACCATTTCTATCCTTTATCGAGCCCATCTTTGCATGAAATGTTCCCTTGGTATCTCCAATTCTCTTGAAGAGATCTCTAGTCTTTCCCATTCTGTTGTTTTCCTCTATCTCTTTGCATTGATTGCTGAAGAAGGCTTTCTTATCTCTTCTTGCTATTCTTTGGAACTCTGCATTCAGATGCTTATATCTTTTCTTTTCTCCTTTGCTTTTCGCCTCTCTTCTTTTCAGTGCTATTTGTAAGGCTTCTCCAGACAGCCATTTTGCTTTTTTGCATTTCTTTTCCATGGGGATGGTCTTGATCCCTGTCTCCTGTACAATGTCACGAACCTCATTCCATAGTTCATCAGGAACTCTGTCTATCAGATCTAGGCCCTTAAATCTATTTCTCACTTCCACTGTATAATCATAAGGGATTTGATTTAGGTCATACCTGAATGGTCTAGCGGTTTTCCCTACTTTCTTCAATTTAAGTCTGAATTTGGAAATAAGGAGTTCATGATCTGAGCCACAGTCAGCTCCTGGTCTTGTTTTTGTTGACTGTATAGAGCTTCTCCATCTTTGGCTGCAAAGAATATAATCAATCTGATTTCGGTGTTGACCATCTGGTGATGTCCATGTGTAGAGTCTTCTCTTGTGTTGCTGGAAGAGGGTGTTTGCTATGACCAGTGCATTTTCTTGGCAAAACTCTATTAGTCTTTGCCCTGCTTCATTCCGCATTCCAAGGCCAAATTTGCCTGTTACTCCAGGTGTTTCTTGACTTCCTACTTTAGCATTCCAGTCCCCTATAATGAAAAGGACATCTTTTTTGGGTGTTAGTTCTACAAGGTCTTGTAGGTCTTCATAAAACCGTTCAACTTCAGCTTCTTCAGCATTACTGGTTGGGGCATAGACTTGGATAACTGTGATATTGAATGGTTTGCCTTGGAAACGAACAGAGATCATTCTGTCGTTTTTGAGATTGCATCCAAGTACTGCATTTCGGACTCTTTTGTTGACCATGATGGCTACTCCATTTCTTCTGAGGGATTCCTGCCCGCAGTAGTAGATATAATGGTCATCTGAGTTAAATTCACCCATTCCAGTCCATTTTAGTTCGCTGATTCCTAGAATGTCGACGTTCACCCTTGCCATCTCTTGTTTGACCACTTCCAATTTGCCTTGATTCATGGACCTGACATTCCAGGTTCCTATGCAATATTGCTCTTTACAGCATTGGATCTTGCTTCTATCACCAGTCACATGCACAACTGGGTATTGTTTTTGCTTTGGCTCCATCCCTTCATTCTCTCTGGAGTTATTTCTCCAGTGATTTCCAGCAGCATATTGGGCACCTAATGACCTGGGGAGTTCCTCTTTTGGCATCGTATCATTTTGCCTTTTCATACTGTTCATGGGGTTCTCAAGGCAAGAATACTGAAGTGGTTAATTCAAACCAGGTTTTCTCATACTTCCTCAAGATGAACTGATGTTGCCTCTCCTCGCTACCCAGACTGGGGTCCATATGGCATTGTTCTGGATTCCCATTGTAACTTAAAGGGAAACTTTCACCATATCCAGAGCCCTTGATGTCCTGCAAATAAGGAGGGTGTCCTCAAATTCCTTTCATCAGAAACTCACTTGTGTGTGTGTGATCAGTCACTCAGTCATGCCCAACTGTTTGTGACCACATGGAGCTCGCCAGGCTCCTCTGTCCATGGAATTTTCTAGCAACAGTACTGGAGCGGGTTGCATTTCCTCCTCCAGGGGATCTTCCTGACCCAGGGATCTTACCCGAATCTCTTGCTTCTCCTGCATTGCAGGCAGATTTCTTTACCACTGAGCCCTTAAGGAAGGGAAACCCACTTAGGTGGCACCACCTTTAACTTTCAAATGAAACAGCATGTCTACAAAAGGAAAAGTCATGACGTCTGCATCATAAATCTGAAGAGAACCTTCCAGAAGCTTTTCATGCCATCGTTGTCATTGAAAGCCCAGTGGACATCAGCGTCATTTCCTCCGAGAATACTGGCCTGTGGGCTGTGCTGAAGTTTGCTGCTGCCACTGGAGCCATTCCTGTTGCTGGCTGCTTTACTCTTGGAACTTTCACTAACCAGATCTAGGCAGCCTTCCAGGAGCCAAGGCTTCTGTTCCTTACTAATCGCAGGGCTGACCACCAGCCTCTCACAGAAGTCTCTTCATCTGCCTTCCATTGATCTATGTGACACAGACTGTCCTCTGTGCTCCGTGGCCCCAGCCATCCCGTGTGACAATGGAGCTCACTCAGTGGGTCTGACGTGGTGGGTGCTCGCCCAAGAAGTTCTGCGAATGCATGACACCATCTCCTGTGAACACCCTGGAAGGTCATGCCCGATCTTTCCTTCTGTGGAGATGCTGACAGAGATTGAAAAGGAAGAGCGGGCGGCAGCTGAGAAGGTTGTGACCAAGGAGGCCTTTCAGGGTGAATGGACCGCTCCAGCTCCTGAGTTCACCGATGCTCAACCTGAGGTGGTGGACTGGTCCGGAGGTGTGCAGGAGCTCTCAGGGTCTATTCCACAGTTCCCCATGAAGACTGGCCTGCAGCTCCCACCACTCAGGCCACTGAATGAGTAGGAACAACCACAACAGTCTTAAGCTTTTCTTCTACAAACTTTTTTTTTTGGCTGCACTGGGTCTTAGTTTTAGCATGCAGAATCTTTAGTTATGGCATGCAAATGCTTAGTTGCAGCATGTAGGACCTAGTTCCCCAAGCAGGGATCAAACCCAGGCCCCCTGCATTGGGAGCACAGAGTCTTAGCCACTGGACCACCGGGTGAGGGGGTGGGAAGGTCTCCACAAACTCTTTAAATGGAAATAGGTTGATGGAAAATAAACAGTCTCAAAAAAAAAGAACTGACACTGACAGGACACTGATGGACAGACATTGACAGGACACTGATGGACAGCGCTGCCAAAACTGAATTCAGGGTCCCCACGATGAGAAGACAACCTCCAAGAAGGTGGAGGCACCGTGGGGCCACCCCATGGCCAGGGCTGCCGAGGGCCCGCTAGTCCATGGAATGTCTGTCTCGTTGTGTGGTTGTTCTTTCCACGTTCGTGGCTCTGGATGCCTCTTCCTGTCCCAGCGCACAGGCCCCTCTGCTCAGCAATGTAGGGTAGGGGTTAAGTACACAGCTCAGTGGACTGAGAAAGACCCAGTTCCAGTTATCTTCCTTGAGGGTGGTGAATCTCGGTCCATTTCGCTCTTTGCATCTGTTTCCTCCTCTGCAGAAAGTAGATAAATAATCGCTACCTGTCAGAGTCATCATAGGATTAAACAAGATACTACACATTTACACCTTGGTATATCCCTGGTCATCAATAAGCACTGTCTAACTCAGGGATCGGTATGCCCTGCTCAGTTGCTCAGTGGTGTCCAAGTCTTTGCAATCCCCTAGACGGCAGCCCACCAGGCTCCTATGTCCATAGGATTTCCCAGGTAAGAATACTGGACTGGGTTGACATTTCCTGCTCCAGGGAACTTAGGGCTTATCCCCTAGAAACAAAATGTAATTAAAATGTATGTAATTAAAATTTTTCTAGTAGCCGCATTGAAAAAGATCAGAAGAAATAGTTAAAATGAATCTTAGTATATTTTATCTAATCCAGTCTATCCTAAATATTTGTTACCATTTCAACTTGTAATCAATATAAAAATATCAGTTAGATAGCTCATTTCTTTTTTAATAGGAAGTCTTTGAAATCACATTTGCATGTTACACTTACACCACATTTCATTTCCACTAGCCACAGACCTAGGACTCAAGAGCCTCATGTTGGCTAGTGGCTACCACCCTGGACAGCACAGATTTAAATGTTAGCTGGCATCATTATTTGGGGGAGTGGGGAGATTTCAAAATAAAAGCCATTTTCTCAGAAAACAATTCCTTGGCCTAGTAGACTATGTCAGGGCTCCTGTGATTATGACCTGTTTTTAGCACTCCTCATAATTGTACAGCTGACTCTTAGAAAACACTGGTTTGAACTGCACAGGTCCACTAATAAGCAGGTGGGTTGGGGTTTTTTTGGTTTTTTTTGGCTGCTTGGCTTGCAGAATCTTACTTCCCTGATTAAACCTGTGATCTGGGCAGTGAACGCCCCGAAGAATCCTAACCACTGGACTGCCAGGGAATTACAAAGCTATTACAAAGGATTTTTTGTAATAACAAAAAATTACAAAGGATTTTTTTTTTTCGACAAATGTAGATGGTACTATAAGACCTGAGATTAACTGAATTTGTGAATGCAGAACCGGAGACACAGGGCTGACTATGGCACTTGAGCATCTAAGGATTTTGGTATATTGGGGCTCCTGGAACCAATCATAGACACCAAGGAACTGTAATGAAATACGCACTTGCTTGCATCTGTCTGTCTTCTCCGAGATTCTAGGCTTCAGGAAGGCAAAGGCCAGGTTTGTCTCATTCACTGCTCTACCCAGTGCCTGGCACGGGGCGCAGGAAACAGTCAGTGCTCAATAAAAATATGTTGTCTGAATAACGTCTATTAATGTTTCAATAACATCTATTAATTGAATGGATTAAATTTACCACTGCACTGGGCTTCCCTGGTGGCTCAGAGGTTAAAGCATCTGCCTCCAGTGCGGGAGACCCGGATTCGATCCCTGGGTCAGGAAGATCCCCTGGAGAAGGAAATGGTAACCCACTCCGGTACTCTTGCCTGGACAATCCCATGGACAGAGAAGCCTGGTAGGCTACGGTCCACGGGGTCACAAAGAGTCGGACACGACTGAGCGACTTCACTTTGACTTAGTTGATGCTGGGAATAAAGAGGGGATGTGTGTGTATGTTAGTCACTCAGTCATGTCCAACCCTTAGCGACCCCATGGACTGTAGCCCGCCAGGCTCCTCTGTCCATGGAATTTTCCAGGCAAGAATACTGGAGTGGGTTGCCATGCCTTCTTCATGGGATCTTCCCGGCCCAGGGATCGAACCTGCCTCTCCTGTGTCTCCTGCATTGGCAGACAGGGTCTTTACTGCTGCACCACCTGGGAAGCCCAAATAGATCCCTGTGGTGATGGTTTAGTTGCTCAGTGGTGTCCGACTCTTTGTAACCCCATGGACTGTAGCTCGCCAGGCTCCTCTGTCCATGGGATTCTCCAGGCAAGAATACTGGAGTGCATTGCCATTTCCGTCTCGAGGGGATTTTCCCAACCCAGGAATAAAACCCAGGTATCCTGAGTTGCAGGCAGGTTTCCATAATTCCCCCCAAATTAATAACCAGTTGTAGATTCTTATAGACCATTGTTTTTCACACATAATGAGAACATTTATTGCTTAGCATGTGGGAAACACCTGTTAAGTCATTTACATTATTATCTCATTTAATCCTTGCGAAGATCCAATGGGGAGGTTCTATGCCTGTTTTCCAGGCCAGGAAACTGAGGCTCATAAAGGAAGCCACCTGCCCTACATCACACAGGTACGATGTGGCAAAGCTGGGATTCAAACCCAGGACCGTCTGACTTCAGAGTCTAGGTCATAGCGCCTGAAGCGGGGGCTTGGGGATTGTGTCACACCCCTCAGCAAGTTTAAACTTCCCCAGAAGGCCTGGACACAGTGCCTTGAGGCTCTGCTATTCCTGAATTTGGGGGGGCACCCCCACTCCCCTGGAGCAGGAAATGGCAACCCACTTCAGTATTCTTGCCTGGAGAATCCCATGGAGAGGGGGAGGCTGGCAGGCTATAGGGTCCATAGGGTGGCAAAGAGTCAGACACAACTGAAACAGCTTAACATACATGCACCCCCCATTCACTGTCCTGCTTAAAACCTTGCTGACACCAAAATAAAGCCCAATGACTCCCAGGACCTCTGACCTCATTGGAGGACCCAGGGCGAGGTATCTTCTCCTCAACTCTTCTTTCTCAGCTCCGGTCACAGGGAATGACTTTCAATTCCCCCAAGAGGCCCCATTCTCCTGGCTCCAGACCCCTGCTGATAACTTGGCTGAAATGCATCCTGTCCTCTTTCTCCTGGTTAACTTCTCTCTTCCCTCATTTCACAGCTCAACCACCCCCTCCTCCAGGAAACATTCCCTGACCACCACCCAGGCTTGGATAATTGATCCTACGACACCCACCAAAGTATATAACTCTATGTCAGGCACTACAGGGAGCCTTTTCCCTATATGATCTCATTTCAGTTCAGTTCAGTTCAGTGGCTCAGTCGTGTCCGACTCTTTGCGACCCCATGAATCGCAGCACGCCAGGCCTCCCTGTCCATCACAAAATCTCTACAGCACTGGCACATCAGAATGATCTGGAAAGCTTTATAAAAAAAATTTTTTTTTTTTTGCCCCAGAACTAGCACTCAGAAATTCTGATTGAGTTGACCCAGAATGCAGCCCGGGNGCTCAGTCGTGTCCGACTCTTTGCGACCCCATGAATCGCAGCACGCCAGGCCTCCCTGTCCATCACAAAATCTCTACAGCACTGGCACATCAGAATGATCTGGAAAGCTTTATAAAAAAAATTTTTTTTTTTTTGCCCCAGAACTAGCACTCAGAAATTCTGATTGAGTTGACCCAGAATGCAGCCCGGGTATCAGGATTTGTTAAAAGTTCCCCAGATGAAATCTTAAATGCTCAGCCAGGGTAGAGACCCGCTGGCTTCTGAGATAGATGTGATGACTCCGACACGCCTTTTTCAGCCAGGAAAACTGAGGCACAGAGAAGTTAAGTAAGCAACCTAAGGTCATGCAGCTAGTGAACGGTGGAGCAAGGATTATACATATATATGTATGTAATTTAATTTATTTATTTTTAGCTGTGCTGAGTCTCTGTTGCTGTGCAGGCTTTTTCCTACTTCTGGTGAGCCGGGGCTTCTCTCTAGCTGTAGTGTACGCACAGAGGTGGCTGCTTTTCTGCGCGGCACAAGCCCTAGGGAGTGCAGGCTTCAGCACTTGGGCTCAGTAGCTGTGGCTCCCAGGCTCTAGCGCACAGACTCAGTAGTCGTGGTTCCCCGGGCTTAGTTGCTCTGCGGCATGTGGGATCTTCCCAGACCAGGGATCAAATCCAGATCAAACCCTGACTCCTACATTGGCAGGCAGATTCTTTACCACTGAGCCACCAGGGAAGCCCTGGAGCAAGGATTTGAACCCAGAAAGTCTGCTTTCAAAGCTTCATGGGAAAAAAAAAAAATCAGCTGGTCTCTGCTCATTTCCCCAGTGATGAAGAAATGGGAGCCAGCTCCCTTCTGAGACAGACACTGAGGGCCCCTCGGGCATGGGATATTTTTAACCAAGAGAAGCCAATGATTCCTGCAGCCAGCCTGCAGTGATCCGAATACTGGGAAGATTGTTTCGGGGCTTATGGACCCTCTCACTGCTGAAATGTTCCTCTGAGTCCCGCCTTCCGTCCCCTGAAGCCAGTAGGTCCAGGCTGGCTCAAGCGACAGGGGTGGAGGGGGTGGGGTGGGGGTTGGCTCCATCTGGAACCGATGTTTCCAAGCATATTTCCATACATGGTGGAAGGGGAGAGGGTCAGGATTACCTCACCCAACCCAGCCCCTTCTCCCTGCTTTCTGCCTGGAAAGGAGAACAAACAAGTGATGGAACTGGACATGAATTCACCCTCCTGCTCTTCCCCTCCCTAACCCAGAAGAGTCTTGTGAAAGCTGCAGAACATGTCTAAACACACACATCGAACATTCTCCAGATGCTCTCCTATGTGGCTTTGTGGGAGGATTCATTGGTATAGTGTTGGGGGAATCCAACTTGGGGGCACCTCTTAAAATGCAAAATATGGAGAATTCCCTGGTGGTCCAGTGGTTAGGATGCCACGCTTTCACGGCTGAGAGCGCCCTTGCAGTGCAGCCAAAGGAAAATTAAAATGCAAAATGTGGGAATTGCCCTGGTGGTCCAGTGGTTAGGAATCTGCCTTCCAACGCAGGGGAGGAGGATTCCATCCCTTGTTAGGGAACTAAGATCCCACATTCTGCGCAACACAAGAAGCTCGGGTGCAGCTGCAGACCCAGCGCAGCAAAAAAAAAAAACAAACTAAATAAAGTTCTAAGAAAAATAAATAAAATGCAAAATATGAATGGCTTTTGTGCAAGCAATCTCACCTAGAGATAGCTTACTGGGAGGCAGAATTCCCCCCAAAATACCCTATGAGTTGGCAAAGATGCACATTCAAGGATGTTCATCACAGCATTGCTCATCATTGGAAAAAACTGGCAACCACCCAAATGTCCGTCCATAGGGGACTGGTGAGCTGAAGTGGGATGTATCTATATGGGAAATGGGAAGAGGAGAGCTATGTGCTGACATGGGAAATAGGTCCACCATCTCAGTTTAGCAGAAAGAAAAAAGAAATAGTAGAACTAGGTGTGGGATTCCCCAGTGTCTCAACCTGTCCCCAAAGCAGGAGATGCAAGTTCGATCCCTGGGTCAGGGAGGTCCCCTGGAGGAGGGCACAGCAACCCACTCCAGTATTCTTGTCTGGAGAATCCCATGGACAGAGGAGTCTGGCGGGCTACAGTCCATGAGGTCACAAACAGTTGGACATGACTGAAGCTACTGAGCATGCACACACGCACAGAACTGAATGTAGAGTATAATCCAATGTTTGTTAATAATTAGGTTGACACGTAAATAGAACAATTTGGAGGAATAATCTCACCTATCTGTGGCTGTTTCCTCTAGTCATGGAGGTGGAATTATGGTGATTATTGACTGTCCCTGCTGCATATATATATATATGTGAGTGAAGTGAAGTCGCTCAGTCGTGTCCGATTCTTGGCGACCCCATGGACTGTAGCCTATCAGGCTCCTCCATCCATGGGATTTTCCAGGCAAGAGTGCTGGAGTGGCTTGCCATTTCCTTCTCCAGGGGATCTTCCCAACCCAGGAATCAAACCCAGGTCTCCTGGATTGCAGGCAGACACTATATATACATATATATAATATCTGGATTTGATATACCAACATGCAGTAATTTTATTACCAGATAAAAGTTGGATAGTGAAACAGAAACTTATGTGAAAATCAAATGGATCCACTTGAAAATGTGTTCATTTTATGTTCTGTAAATTTTACTTCAATTAAAAAAAAAAAAAAAAGTCATTGTAACTCAAACTACCCAAAGAAAAATTCCAGTAGAGCTGAGAACAAAATATTACATGTATGTTCCATGAATTTTACCTTTAAATAAAACACACTGGGGTTTTCCTAGTGGTCCAGTGCTTAATTCAGGAGATACTGGTTCAATCCCTGGTCCGGGAAGATCCCACATGCCTCAGGGCAACTGAGCCCCTGCGCCGCAACTACTGAGCCCGCGCTCTGGAGCCAGGAAGCTGCAGCTGCTAAGCCTGTGAGCCGCAACTACTGAAGCCCTCATGCCCTACAGCCTGTGCTCCGCAGCAAGAGAATCCATCACAATAAGAAATCTGCGCACACACCTAGAGGGTAGTTCCCACTCTCCAGAAGTAGAGAAAGTTCGAGTGCAGCAATGAAGATCAAGCACAATTGAAAATAAATAAGTATTTTTAAGAAGCCACTGTTTTGCTTTTCAGCATTGTTTTGTTCATATTATTGGTGCTTGTTCCATGCTTTTCTTTCTTGTAATTGCTTACAAATGAGTCATTATTTACTTGTTATTATGAATTCCAAGAAAATCACACACACAATCACGTGTTTGCTAGAGTATCATCTGACTTTATAATCAACAAAAAATTTGCCATGGGAGGGAGCATTCTTGTTTTGTCTCTTCCAGACCTATTTTGACACCCAGGTTAGCCATCTTGGCACCCAACTAAGGTGAAAAGAAATGGTTGGAGTGCATTTTCAGACCACACTGAAAGTGAAAAGTGAAGTCGCTCAGTTGTGTCCGACTCTTTGCGACCCCGTGGATGGTAGCCCACCAGGCTCTTCTGTCCATGGGATTCTCCAGGCAAGAATACTGGAGTGGGTTGCCATTTCCTTCTCCAGGGGATCTTCCCAACCCAGAGATCGAACCCAGGTCTCCCACATTGCAGGCAGACGCTTTAATCTCTGAGCCCCCAGGGAAGCCCATCAGACCACACCATCACAGATATTTTTAGCTCCTTGAAATTTCAGTCTTTCGGCAGCACGTGTTGGCTTCTCTTGTAGTTCTCACATTTGGGATGCCCCTTTGGCAGCTGTCACTGACCCCTTCTTTCCATCAATTCTGATACATTTGGGTCAATTAGGGACTCTTCTTCCCTTTTCTGGGACCACAGGGTATTCCTCGGTCTTACCAAACCTTCCCTGGGTTCCAGAGAAGTGACGTTAATTTATCTTACTTAGCCATATTTTGATGACTGGTCAGAAAGTGGTTTAAAGGCATGGTTGTGGAAAGAAAAGGGCTTTTTTAGTACCAAACAGTTCCTATGTCAAGGATCGTTCATTCCACAGATTACTGACTACACAGGGGAAAGTGCACGTTTACAACAGAGAGAGAGCAGTTACTGCTTACCCTGGCATTTAAATTCAGCATTGATTATAGTGGCAGGTGTAATACCAAGTTCACAAGGCCATCTCTGAAATCCTGTTGAATCAAATCAAGCTGAGGTCTTGATTACAGGAAATCGGGGGAACACAATCAGTGAAGTTGGAATGTGAGAGTTAGATAACTGTCTTGGACTCTTAAAAAAAAAATCACTGTCATGAAGGAAAGAAAAAAGGCAAAGGGACTTGCAGAGATTTTTTGTTGTTGTTGTTATACAATAGGTCCTTGTTGGTTATCCATTTTAAATATAGCTGTGACCTTCCCAAAGTCACTGCTATCCCTTCCCCTTGGTTGCTGGGATTTTTAAGAACTGTAGATGGAAAATAACAGGGAAACGAAAGCTACTCTGGAAGATAATTTGGCAGCTTCTAAAAAAACTAAACATGCAACTGACTATACAACCCAGAGGATTAAAAATACTTGTGCTCAGAGACTTCCCTGATGGTCCAGTGGATAAAAATTCGCCTGCCAAGGCAGGGGATTGGGGTTTGATCCCTGATCCAGGAAGATTTCACAGGCTGCGGAGCAACTAAGCCTGAGAGCCACAACTCCTGAGCCTGTGTGCCCTGGAGCCTGTACTTCACAAGAGAAGCCATTGAAATGAGAAGGCTGCACAACACAGCAAAGAGCAGCCTCCACTTTCCAAAACTAGGGAAAGCCCCTAGTGCAGCAACAAAGACCCGTCACAGCCAAAAACAAAATTTGCTCACACAAAAGCTTGTACAGGAATACTCTTGGCAGCTTGATTTGTGATAGCAAAATACTGGGAACAAGCTAGTGTCCTTCCACAGGTGAATGGCTGAACAAACCCTGGTACTTCCATTAATGGAAAACTATTCAGCAAGGGAAAAGAATGCACCAGTGATACAGGCAACAACCTGGATGGACCGCAAGGACATTTTTTTTTTTAAACAGTCTCAAAAAAAAAAATCACATACTATAGATTCTGTTCATATAAAATTCTAAAAAATGAAAACTAATCTGTAGTGACAGCAGCAGGAGGGGGCTAGTGGGGAGAGATGCTGGGGAGGGATGGATTGCCAAGGAACACCAGGAAACTTTGGGGAGTCACGGATATGTTCACCAGCTGGTTTGCATAAATGGTATCATGGGTGTACATGTTTTTTTTAAATCATCAAATTGTACGCTTTAAATATGTGCAGTTTATTGAATATCAATTATCCCTTAATAGTGCTGCTTGTAAAAAAGAAAAAAGGAATAGCAAGATGATTTCTGTGAGAATTAAGTGAAATAAAGCATATTGGGCACTTTGTGTGGAGTCTGGGATATGAAGTAAGCGCTTCACATGGAGTCTGCCACACAAGTGAGTGCTCAATAGTTGTTGCTGTTGGATCTTGGCTGGTCTCCTGGATGATTCCATCACATGTCCCTGTCTGTTTTCTTTATAACATTGAAATAATCTGTAATTATCCAGTTCATCTGTTTATTTGTGGTCTGTCTCAAGACTCTGAGCTCTCTGAAGGAGAGAAGAGTTTGATGACACTGGGGGGTTCCCCTCACCCCACTCGCCCCTCCTCCCCCCTCCAACACACCTGGTGCTGCTTTGAACCAGTAGATGCTGGCCCATCACCTCCCCGCTTAAGCGGCATCCTTTTGCTAGAGGCCAGAGCAATGATTCATAAGTGGCGGCCTAAGCAGGTCAAGGATCTGCCACGGCAGGGGTAGGATTCCTGAGGCCTTCTGTTCATAGACACGCCTGGCTTCCTAGGAGGACAAAACTAGAGGTTGCCATTACAATGGAAACCAGCATCCCTATTAAGAGTTAAGANAATGATTCATAAGTGGCGGCCTAAGCAGGTCAAGGATCTGCCACGGCAGGGGTAGGATTCCTGAGGCCTTCTGTTCATAGACACGCCTGGCTTCCTAGGAGGACAAAACTAGAGGTTGCCATTACAATGGAAACCAGCATCCCTATTAAGAGTTAAGAGACTTGGTTCCAAGAGCAGCTCTGCCTGGGACTCCATGGTGGGACCTGAACAAGTCTATTGTGTCCATTCACCTCCTTTTCGTTTTTGTTTTGCTTTAAATATATGTCTTTATTTATTTGACTGCACCGGATCTTAGTTGTGGCATGTGATTTTGTTGTGGCATGCGAGATCTAGTTCCCTGACCCGGGATTGAACCCAGGCCCCCTGAACTTGGAGTAAGTGTTAGTCGCTCAGTCGTGATCGATTCTTTGGACCCCATGGACTGCAACCCACCAGGCTTCTCTGTCCATGAGATTGTCAGGCAAGGATACTGGAGTGGGTTGCCATTTCCTTCTCCAGAGCATTTTCCCAACCCAAGCATCGAACTTGGGTCTCCTGCACTACAGGCAGATTCTTTACCGACTGAGCTACAAGGGAAGCCCAAACTGGGAGTATGGAGTCTTAACCGCTGGACCACCTTCTGGTCCTTTTAAAAGGAAATAGATGAAAAAATTTCAAACCTCCGTCTGGTTCTGCGCATCCGTGATCCTCTTAAGAGTCCCTGCCTTTTCAGGGGTGATGGGAGCCGAATTGGTCATTTGGCAACTGTGAGCTCTCAGGAGATAACTGCAATATTACAACCAAAATCATGCGTAGTACTGTGGGAAACCTCCAGACTTCCAGGTGTGACAAGGTGCATGCGTGCTGTCATGTCCAACTCTTTGCGACCCTTGTGGGCTTTTAGCCCGACAGACTCCACCGTCCATGGGTTTTTCCAGGCAAGAATACTGGAGTTAGACACGTACCCCTAAATCACGTTGGCTAGAAATACATAAGAAAACGCAGCAACTGAAATCAACAAACTCCGTGAAGCATGAGTTTTCACGTCAATATGAGTGTGAAAGTAGGACTATAAAGAAAGCTGATGCGCTTGAACTGTGGTTTTGGTAAAGACTTGAGAGTCCCTTGGACAGCAAGGAGATCCAACCAATCTATCCTAAAAAAACCAAATCAATCCTGAATATTCATTGGGAGGACTGACGCTGAAGTTTCAATACGTTGGCAACCTAATACAAAAAACCGACTTATTAAAAAACATTCTGATGCTAAGCCAAACTGAGACAAAAGAACAACAGAAAATGAAATAGTCGGATCGCAAACTGATTTTACGAACACAAGGTTTAAGCAAATCGCGAATGAAACTAGACTGTAAATTATAAAATCAGCCATAAAGAAACACAACCGGTGTTATAAACTAACCATAAGTAAAAAAAAATCGTAAGCTTTTCTTGCACAAATAAGATTCAGTCTCCGTAGAGACTGTCAAAAATTGCCAATGCCGACTATATTTCAAGTCGTCATGGCGGGGTATTGGGAAAAGTTTTCAATTAGCAATAATCGCGCCTCGGATAAACCTCATTGGCTACGATACTGCCACTGCGCAAAGCTGGAGAACGTGAGCACGCACCCACTTCCCCCACGGATGACAACGCCCTTTACACTGAGGGTGAGCGACCGCCCGCGAATTCGTAGATTGACTCTGTTTTCCTGCAGACAGTTACATTTAAGGCCCATTGGGGGTTTCTTGTGCTTGGACCGTCTCTTGCCGAATACTATTATTTTGGAAATAGCGCTTTCGCTGGGGATGCTGGGGAATGTTATGCAAATTAGCATGACGTCACAGAGACGAATCGGGTAGACTTGTACTTTGAGGAGGAAACAGCATCAGTATGACCGGAAAAAGGAGGGCAAACCAAAGAACCAGGAATTGGAGGTGAGAGTGCGGGGGC
>SJYX01002500.1:150539-172181 GCA_006410675.1 Oreotragus oreotragus
TAGTGATGCTTTCTAAGGCCCACTTGACTTCACATTCCAAGATGTCTGGCTCTAGATTAGTGATCACATCCTCATGATTGTCTGGGTCGTGAAGATCTTTTTTGTTCAGTTCTTCCGTGTATTCTTGCCGCCTCTTCTTGCTCCAAAATCACTGCAGATGGTGACTGCAGCCATGAAATTAAAGGACGCTTACTCCTTGGAAGGAAAGCTATGATTAACCTAGATAGCATATTCAAAAGCACAAACATTACTTTGCCGACTAAGGCCCGTCTAGTCAAGGCTATGGTTTTTCCAGTAGTCATGTATAGTCATGTATGGATGTGAGAGTTGGACTGTGAGAGTTGGACTGTGAAGAAGGCTGAGCGCCAAAGAATTGATGCTTTTGAACTGTGGTGTTGGAGAAGACTCTTGAGAGTCCCTTAGACTGCAAGGAGATCCAAACAGCCCGTTCTGAAGGAGATCAACCTGAATATTCACTGGAAGGAATGATGCTGAAACTCCAATACTTTGGCCACCTCATGCGAAGAGTTGACTCATTGGAAAAGACTCTGATGCTGGGAGGGATTGGGGGCAGAAGGAGAAGGGGACGACAGAGGATGAGATGGTTGGATGGCATCAATGGACGTGAATCTGAGTGAACTCCGGGAGTTGGTGATGGACAAGGAGGCCTGGCATGCTGCGATTCATGGGGTTGCAAAGAGTCGGACACGACTGAGTGATTGAACTGAACTGAAGATGAAAACGGTAGTCTCTGAGAAAATTGTATTTCCCAGAACATTTCATTACGAAAAACTTCAAACACAAAATGTTCAATGTATTGCTTACTGAATATTCATGTAGTCATCCACTAGATGTAAAAATGACATAAAAGGGCCTATTTGGGGATTTTCCTGGTGGTCCAGTGGTTAAGAATGCGCCTACCAATGCAGGAGACACATGTTCCATCCCTGGTTGGGGAAGACCCCACGTGCTGCAGGGTAACTAAACCTGAGCCCGTGCTGCAGATCCCCGGCTTCTCGACAAGGGAAACGACCGCAGTCAGAAGCCTGTGCGCCTCAACTACAGAGTAGCCCCCCGTCTCTGCAACCAGAGAAAGCCAGCGCACAGCAACAAAGACCCACTGCAGCCAAAATTTTTTCTAAAAAAAGGCCTGTTTGATGCTGATATCTAGTTAACTTTTTTTTTTTCCCCTACAGCCAGGGTAGGAAAAAACAGCAGAGAGAAAAAGAAAAGACTAACAGTGTGATTAACTTAGAGGACTTTGTCATTAATGCCTGGTGCAGTGGATTTGTGAGAAATGAAAAGACTAGCATCATCCAAGGAACTTCTCAGCCCTTGAGAATGTCTCGATTGGGTGGCTCATTACACCCTGTCAGTAGCTACCAACGGAAATTGTATTTCACCAGCTGTCTTGGATGACTTCATCCTCCACAGATGACTTCCCAGCACTAAGAAAGCTGGAAAACTCAGCTAACTTCTCCCCAGAACATGAAATTCTTTGAGGCCTAAAGGCACAATAATCTTGTGTTCCTGGCCAGTCTCTTAATGACGCTTATTCCCCTAGGAGAACTGGGGAAATAATGTGGATATGAAGTTTTCCATGATGGTAATGGCCTGAGATGGGGGTAATGTCATGTTTTGACATTTCTATAGGCTTTGATCAAATACTCATTTGTGCAGAAAATATTCTGGATTATAATTTTTTGCCTTAGTTTTCAGTCTACACTTTGATCCTTTTTTTTTTTTTTTTTTTCAGCCAGGATTCCCTGTGACTTCCCTGTGTCTCAGCTGGTAAAGAATCTACCTGCAGTGCGGGAGACCTGGGTTTGATCCCTGGGCTGGAAAGATCCCTTGGAAAAGGGAACAGCTTCCCACTTCAGTATTCTGGCCTGAAGAATTCCATGCACTGTATATTCATGGGGTGGCAGAGTCTGACATGACTGAACAACTTTCACTTACTTTCAGCCAGGGTGGTCAGGTTAACTAAGGCATTATATTCATGTCAGGGGATTCTTCCAGCCCAGAGACCTATTTGAGGTGTGACTAGAGGTACTGCTCCCAAAGTGATCTCTGGTAGCCTCAGCCTGCAGTGCCTTGAAGCCGGGTTTCGGTTCCCAGCCTGAGACTGAGATTGGGTCTTGCAGAGAGAGAGCTGAATCCTAACTACTAGACCAGTGATGAGTGACAAGGCCCTGGCTTTGCAAAAAAAGAATTCCCACAAAGACGAAAAGTAGTGAGACAAGTAAAATGTTTGTTAGGAGGAAAAAGAGTACCGTCCATGTAGACAGACACACAGGTGGACTCAGAGTCGCAGCCTCATGGTAGCTTGAATCACGTATATGGGGCATTTCTTCTGAGTTTCCTTTGGCCAGTCATTTCTTTTTTATTTATTTATTTGACTACAACAGGTCTTCATTGTGGATACAGTTTCTTTATTTGTGGCACGCAACTTCTTGGTTGCAACATGTGGAGTCCAGTTCCCTGACCAGGGATCAAACTCTGGCCTCCTGCATTGAGAGCATGGAGTCTTAGCCACTGGATCACCAGGGAAGTCCCAGGCCAATCATTTCAATGTGCCTGGTTCTGAGTCCCTATTCGGTGCCTCTCACTATCTTCCAATGTGTGTGCATGAATCTCTGTCAGGATGGATTTCACCACAAAAGCTTATGGGTAAATTTAGCATCATTCCTCTTTTGACCTCCAAAGAGTTTTCTGGTCTGGAAGTCAAGGTTTCCTTGACTTGAAGGATGAGAAATATGTGGTCTCTTATTTTCATCTGGGCAGGAGCCAGCCTCCTCTCTTGGTTGTACTGCTATTGATATTTTGGAGTTTCTGTCTACAGGAAATAAACTCAAATTGCTTTCCTTGTGGGTGAGTGGGGGTATCTACCTCCTGCTTCAAAACTACTGAACTTACTTTACCAATATTTACCTCTATGCAGTCAATGAGAGTAAACTGACTCCAGCTTTCATACTACTTCTCTGGGCCTCAGGTTGTTGTTGTTGTTGTTTTGTTTCGTTTGGCGGTGTCCGGTGGCTTGAGGGATCTTAGTTCCCTGACCAGGGATTGAACATGCGCCATCAGCAGTGAAAACTCTGAGTCCTGACCGCGGGACCATCCGAGAATTTCCCTCACTTCATTTTAAAATGGGGGAAGTGGTTCCTTAGAGTGGTCTTCAAGGTCGGTGCTAGCTGTTTTGATGTGTTCTAAAGCACAGACTGATGTCTTATCCAGGCAATGCTACAGATCAGTGGTTCTCACTGGCTGCATATTAGAAACAACTGTGAAGTTTGTAAAACGCCTTGACGCCCAAGTGTCTCCCTAGACCAGTTAAATCAGAATTTTTGGAAGTAAGACTCAGGCATTGTGTTGGTTAATTTAATAAAAACATAAGATGAAAAAAAACCACATAAGATGAGAAATAAAATTGGAGAAGCCACATGTGTAATCATGTTAGTCTCTGTATATTATATTTCACTTTAACTGTTCCTTTCAACTGTAATCAGTTTTCCAGACATTTGTGAATGAATTTCTTCACAACTCACTGCATGGTGGGAACCTGATTCTGTTTCAATGCGTGGGAAGGATTGTAAACACTGAAGTTGAGGATGAGTCAAACCTAGATCCATTGCTGAAGCTTCTAATGAGAGAGTGAATTCCCATTTGGATTGTCAACTAAAAAAGATGCACAACGTGAGAGTTGTGAGTTAAGTTCTATTTGGGGTAAAATGGGGACTGGAGCCTGGTGGACAGCACCTCTGGCAGCTCTGAGAGACTGCTCCAGAGAGGTAGTGAGGGAAGGGCAATATATAAGATTCTGGTGAAAGGGGAGCTTACAAAAGGTGTTCTGTTAGTGATGTCACCATGAAGGGATTTAGTGATTTTCTAGATAGGAAGAGATGGCAAAAACTGGGATCATGAAATCAGTTCCTGAAAATATCTAACTATCTAAAGACCTGTCCCACCAGGTTCCCTGGAGCACAGAGTGCCTCACTCTACCCTGAACTCCCTTAGTGGGTGTTGAAGGTTAATAGCTGCAGCAGCACAGGGTTCAATCTCTTGTTTTTGTTCAATCGCTGGCAAATACTTTTTGCAGCTCTTTGCAATTACAAATTTGCAAGTGCCAATTTGTAATTGACAGGATGGTGGCTCAGACGGTTAAGCGTCTGTCTACAATGCGGGAAACCCGGGTTCAAGCCCTGGGTTGGGAAGATCCCCTGGAGAAGGAAATGGCAATCCACTCCAGTACTATTGCCTGGAAAATTCCATAGACAGAGGAGCCTTGTAGGCTACAGTCTATGGGGTCGCAAAGAGTCGGACACGACTGAGCGACTTCACTTTCACTTTCACTATTTTAAAAAAATATGTATCTATCTGGCTATGCTGGTTCTTCGTTGTGGCACGAGAGAGGCATGCGTGATCTAGTTCCCTGACCATGGATCGACTGGGCCCCCCTGCTTTGGGAGTGCTGAGTCTCAGCCACTGGACCATCAGGGAAGTCCTTGGATGTACTATTTTGCACTCAGGACACTGGCATCTAAACTAACCGCTTCTCTCTCAAAAATACGATGGCTTAGGAGACAGCTGCACATCGCACACCGGGGTTTGAAACTTCTGACCAGAGAAGGCCAACAGGGGGCCTTACTGGACAATCTGGGTCCCATGGCTGTGAAGCCCAAAGGACTGTGGGATTTGTAGTTTTCTTGCATCATTTCTGCTTCATGAACTACATTTCCCAAAATGCAAATAGAGCCGGTCTGTTCCTGTTGGGCGTAAAGTGTCCCTCAAACTGTGGAAGGTGAGTGTGTTCTGTGCGGGCTGCAGGTTTCTAGAAATTGTGGATTCCATTTCTCTTCTTTGCCCTTTGGTGGGACCTGGGAGAGAGCAGTTGTTCCAGTAGAGCATGTTTTCACCGGGGTTTCCCGAGACCTTTGCTCTCAGGAATCAGGAACCTGTATTTGTCTAGCTGTTCACGTGTTACTCTGGAAAGTCACGGTCCTGATCCCAGATCTGGAAAGCCCAATATAAAATAATGTTTACGTGTGGGGTGAGTGTCACTGGAGAATGTCTACATTTTATCAAAATCTATGTCAAGGCCTTGTGTTTTTTTACAGCTAGAAAAGCTGAGGAAGACTGTCTTGTCATGTCTCATGACGCTTCACTGTGTCCAAGCGTCTGTATTTGCAATTGAGGGTAATAGAATATTGGGGAAATAGAATAAAAGATAGGCGAGTGCTTAACTACATTAATAGAATCCTGAAAAGTCTGAGCAACAGTTTCATCACCTAAACTGGAACTCAAATATGCCTCTTTAGTTTATGAAGAAATAAGATAATTTTAATTTATAAAGTGGGAAGTAGGTTTTTGGGACACACAGTCCCCCAAGGGATGGTTTTAACTAAAAATATAAACATGTTCCTCTGATACAGATGTTTTTAGATGGAGTCATAGATAGGTTAACAGTGAGCTATTAAAGGACTTAAATTTTTTAAATTTTTGTTGGTGTTGGGTCTTCATTGTGGCACTCGGAATCTCAGTTCCCAGAAAGTGTTGAAAGCGTTAGTCGCTCAGTCATATCCAACTTTTTGTGACCCCATGCACTGTAGCCCACCAGGCTCCTCTGTCCAGGGGATTTCCCAGGCAGGAATACTGGAGTGGGTTGCCATTTCTTTCCCTAGGGGATCTTCCTGACCCAGGGATCAATCCTGGACCAAGGATCAAACCCACATCACCTGCATTGGAAGGCAGATTTTTAACCACTAGACTGCCATGGAAGTCCCAACCACTCACTTTTAGAAGTTTATAAGAAATTCAGTTCTGACCAGCCAGGTGTTACTTGGAGAGACAGAATAGTTCTTATGTTAGAATTCTGCTTTATCACTTTACCTCCCTCCTTTTTAAAGTAGATTTCATTTTTTAGAGGCCTCTTTCCTCTTTTTTTTTCTTTTTCTTTCTTTCTTTTTTTTTTTTTTTTTTTTTTTTTTTAGGAAACCAAAATATACAGTTTCCCTTGGATGCAGAAAGCCTTGGCAGATTTGCCAGTCATAATTAATTCCCATATGATGGTCCGAGCATAGCAGAGCTATGGCTCTTAGGAGACCAGGAAGACAAGATAGGCTTGAGCTATCATGAAATAAAACCATACATTTTATTTTGTGAACAATGTTGTTGTTTAGTCACTCAGTCAAGTCTGACTCTTTGTGACCCCCTGGACTGTAGCCCTCTAGGCTCCTCTGACAATGGGATTTCCCAGCCAAGAATACTGGAGTGGGTTGCCATTTCCTTTTCCAGGACATCTTCCTGACCCAGGGATCAAACCTGCATCTCGGGTCTCCTGCATGGGCAGGTGGGTTCTTTACCACTAACGCCACCTGGGTTTGGGCTTCCCTGGATCAGGAAGAACCCCTGGAGAAGGGCACTAAATAAGGATGTTACCCACGCTTTTCTTTTAGTTTCTTGCCTAGAGTTAAGGTTTGTCTATGTAAGTTTAGGCTAAGCTTAGCCCTTTTTTACTGCTGTACTGTTGATAATCATGTGCGCTTGCTGTCATTTTTGTCTAGGTCAAGGGCAACATGAGGGAGGTATACGTTTTAAGTTACCTGCCTTTGTTCACTATGTCTATTTGTTTCAAATATGTTTTCTCCAAATACTATATGTTTGCTAATATCATCCAGATATTGGAATTTTGTGTACCATTAAGGCAAAATATTCCATATTTTAGCTTCTCTTCGAACTTCTCCATTCTTCTTTCTTCTCATTAAAAAAAAAAAATTTATTTGGCTCTGTTGGGTCTTAGTTGTGTCACGTGGGATCTTCCTTGCCACGCCACCCTTGAGCTCCAGAGCATGTGGGCTCAGAATGTTGCAGTTTAAAGGGGGGTAGTTGTTGCAGTTTCCCACATTGGAAACAGGGAGTCTTAACTATTGGACCACCAAGGAAGTCCATTCTGATTTTTCTGATCATATCTCTTGAACTTATAAAATATGGGCATAAACATTTTACTTGTCTCTTGGCATTTTCATGACTTTTGGCATTTCTGTACTTCCACTGTCCAGGGCACACTAGGGCATCTGCAATCTAAACATTCCTCTTAAGAAATTACTGTTAAAAAATGTATTTGTTATTGTGGAGGTAGGTAATGTAATGAATCCCTATCCTTGGATCTAACACAGATCCTCAACAATGAATCCTCTTGGTTAATCTTGTGCTATTTATATACTCTACCTATTGATTATTCACTCATCTGTTTTGTGTGTTTTTTAATTAAATTAAAATTTTTAGGGACTTCCCTGGTGGTCTAGTGGCTAAAACTCCGTGTTCCCAATGCAGGGGGCTCGGTTTGATTCCTAGTCAGGGAACTAGATCCCATATGCTGCAACTAAGACCTGGTGCTCATATAAATATTTAGAAAAACCTTTTTTTTTAACATTTAGTTGAAAGTTTCAGTTGTACAACATAGTGATTCATAATGTTTAAAGGTTATATTCCATTTATAGTTATTATAAAATATTGGCTATATTTGTGTTGTACTATATATCCTTATAGCTTATTTGTTTTATAGATCAATAGTTTGTACCTCTTAATCCCCTCTCCCATCTTGCCCCACCCCCTTCTCTTGGTTATCTTAATTTTTAAAACCCAGTTGCTGAACTTCCCTGGTGGTCTAGTCGTTAAGACTCTGAGCTTCCAGTGCAGGGGCACCGGTTCGATCCCTTGTCTCAGGGAAGGTCCCTGGATCCTATGGAATGCACCGTGTGGCAAAAAAAAAAAAAAGATAAAAAACAAGTAATTGAAAAAAAAAAAAACAAGTTTCTCCTGTGATGCTTTTTTTCTCTCTAGCATGAGGATGAGCTTTGGGTTAACTTTCAAAAGGACAGCAAAAGTCCACTGGAGGGCAAACTTCAGCCAGCAGTGCTCACTCAGATCCACTGGGTTATTTGTGCCACCAAGTCCTCCTCTGGACCCTGAGAAGGTCAAAGAGTTACAACGCTTCATCACTCTTTCCAAGAGGCTCCTAGTAATGACCGGGGCAGGAATCTCCACCGAGTCAGGGATCCCAGACTACAGGTCAGAAAAGGTGGGACTTTATGCCCGCACAGACCGGAGGCCTATCCAGCATGGGGATTTTGTACGGAGCGCTCCCGTCCGCCAGCAGTACTGGGCTAGAAACTTTGTGGGCTGGCCTCAGTTCTCCTCCCACCAGCCTAACCCTGCACACTGGGCTCTGAGCAGCTGGGAGAGACTCGGAAAGCTGCACTGGTTGGTGACCCAAAACGTGGATGCCTTGCATTCCAAGGCGGGGAGTCAGCGCCTAACAGAACTGCACGGATGCATGCACAGGTACCGGAAAACCTACAACAATGAATGTAGAAATGTGTGCCCCATCAGAGCAGGGACCCTGGCCGTACTGATCACTGTTGTCTTCCCTAGACCGTGAGGAAATGACTCAGGAGGAAGTTGTTTACCCTGGAGTTAATCCTAGCAAATTCAGTGAGGGGAATGGGACGTGAAACTGGAAGATAGGAGAGCTAGGGAAAGCTTATGCTAATGAATGGGTTACTGCTTGGGGCAGGTGGGCTTCAAGCCTGTCAGGGGCCCTCTGACTGTACAGCAGTTTCAGAATCATCTCACTGAAAATCAAGGGACCTGGGGCATTTATCCGGCATCTCCCGTCCTTCATTAGTGGAGGGGGACTCTGGGAGAATTAACTCCCTAATACTGACTCTGCTCCTGCAGGAAAGCTTCTATGGCCAGAGAATTAGGAAGCCACTTATAAGAGATCTGTATGCAGGTGGCCTCTGAGTGTTCCCAGGGAACTGTGAGCAGACCACCAACAGCATGTGCTACAAATGGCTGGGTCCCCAGTGCCTAGACACATGGATCACAGGATAGCCAGGACCCAGTAAAGACTGATGAAATGAACATATGTAGCCCTGGTCGTAACTTGCAGCTAATTGGAGCCCATTTCCTTATCTTTAAGCCTGGGAAACAGTTATCTGCAAACTTAAATCAGTCACCATTTGTAAACTCTTTATTAGATGCCTGCAACATGTGCGTGTACCGGTGTGCTTCTTGCTGGTGTGGAGGAGTCAAAACCAAAATATAAAATGTGGTCTGCATTTTATATATATATATATATATATAAATATAATAATACCAAAATATAATACGTGAGAATTTGGTAATCTGTTTGTTGGGGGGACCAGAAAATACCAGGTTTAATGACAAACAACTCCACACATGACTGTTATTTTATGTGGTCCTTGATAGACATGTTTTACAGGTTCAGAGACACAGTTAGTGAAGACTGGAGTAATCAAGAAAGCTTTTATAGGTGAGGTGGGGCTGGAGAATAGCTCAGGTTTGACTTGACAAAGATGGGGAAAGAGGGCTTTCCGTATGAAGGGAACTTTTGTAGCGTGTTGGACTGGTTTCCTTGGAGACTAGTATGAAATCAGCTTGTCTGGGAAGGCTAGACCCAAATCCTAGATGCATCTGAAAATCTTGCAGTGCTGATTTGGGTCTGTTGTGAGAGACCAAAGGGGGCTGTTGGTGGTTTCTGAACAAGAAAGCAATATGATAAAAATGGCATGTGAGGAAGGCTGGACAGGATTAGGAAGAGTGGCTCAAGGAGGTCAGCCAGAAGGACTTAGACTAAGGTGGTGTCAGCAAATGAGCTGGGGATGGCTATGGGTTCATTAAGGTTTTTTCTGTGATGAAAATTTTAAAAATCCATAGAAGTAGAGTCGTATAATGGACTCCCACGTACCATCACCCAAATTCAAAGAGTTTTATCGAGTCTACTTTATCCCTTCTCTCCATCTCTTCTTAAATTTTTCCCCCCTTTGGCCTCGCTGTGTGGCATGCAGGATCTTAACTCCCCAGCCAGGGATCAAACCTGTGCCCCTTGCATTGGGAGCGGGGGATCTTAAGCATTGGGTCACCAGGGAAGTCCCATCTTCTTAAGTATTTAAAAACAAATCTGGGACCTGGCAGTGAAAGCCTGGAATCCTAACCACTAGGCCACCAGGGATCTCCTGGGAAAGTGTTTTCATGGGCAGCGATAATTACAGCAAATGATTAGAGCAGAAGATGGAGGGGGGTGGAAAACCCTGGTTTCGGGACTAAGGAAATTATCTGGTAAAGTCTTTGTAGTCATGTTAAGGATAAAAGTGAGCTGCAGCAGATTTAAGCAGGGAGTGGGTGGTGAGGAAACAAATGCATGTTGTTCTAGAAGGCTGGCAGACACTGGAAGGGAGGTGATAGCTAAAGAGGTCATGACAAGGTATTAATAAAATGGGGGGAAACGGGGGGTGTCAGGGAGAGAAAGCCATCGTGATGGAGGAGCTGGAGATGGCTGGGATGAAAGGTCTCCGGCAGCTTTGTGCCTCCCCCAGGTCAGTCGGCCTCCTCTGTGGTTTCAGGGTCCTCTGCTTGGATTGTGGGGAGCAGACACCCCGTGGGGCGCTGCAGGAACGGTTCCAAGTCCTGAACCCCACCTGGAGTGCCGAGGCCCACGGCCTGGCTCCCGACGGCGATGTCTTTCTCACCGAGGAGGAGGTACAGAGCTTCCAGGTCCCATCCTGCTCTCGATGTGGGGGCCCCCTGAAACCAGACGTCGTCTTCTTTGGGGACACAGTGAAGCCTGACAAGGTTGATTTTGTGCACAAGAGGGTGAACGAAGCCGACTCCCTCCTGGTGGTGGGATCGTCCTTGCAGGTAACCGGCTGGTTGTTGCTGGTTCCTGACTGTAGGCTGGGAGGCCCTGGTGGTGGTGGTTTAGTTACTAAGTCGTGTCTGATTCTTTCTGACCCCATGGACTGTAGCCGGCCAGGCTCCTCTGTGCCTGGCATTTCCCAGGCAAGTATATTGGAATTGGTTGCCATTTCCTCTTCCTGGGGATCAAACCTGTGTCTCCTGATCTGGCAGGCAGATTCTTTACCACTGAGCCACCTGGGGAGCCCTGGAGGGGCTCCCTATTTGGTCTAGCTCTTTCTGCATCTAAAGAGCTCTCACCTGCCTCTTCTACCCCAACAGGTGTACTCGGGTTACAGGTTCATCCTCACTGCCCGGGAGAAGAAGCTGCCCATCGCGATACTGAACATTGGGCCCACACGGTCCGATGACCTGGCATCTCTGAAACTGGATTCTCGTTGTGGAGAGTTGCTGCCTTTAATAGATCCACGCTGACCACAGCCTGATGTTCTGGAGCTGGAAACTGGGGCTTTCACTTGAATTCTGCTGCTAAGGGTAAAAAAAACCTTAGATACCAGATTCCAGTTCCTGCTCAAGTCCAATACCAGGCTTCCACTGCAGGGGGCGTGGTTCCATATCTGGTCAGAGAACTCAGATCCCACATGCTGAGGGGCGTGGTCAAAAAAAAAAGGATGGCCATTTTTAGTCATTATTTGTTTTTAGCTGTGCTGCAGGGGCTTTCTCTGGGTTGTGGCCAGTGGGGGCTACTCTTCGCTGGGGTGCAGGGGCTTATTGTGTTGTGTTCTCTTGTTATCTCTAGGCGGGAGGGGTTCACTAGTTGTGGCACGGGCTTAGTTGCCCTTCACCACATGGAATCTTCCAGGACCAGGGATTGAACCCCTGTTCCCTGCATTGGTAGACGGATTCTTAACCAGTGAACCAACAAGGAAGTCTTGGTATGGCCATTCTTAACTGAAATTTAAGTGAAATGGTTTCTTAATGGTTAAGTGAAATGGTTTAAACTTAAGTGAAATGGTTTCTTAAATGAAACCATTCTTACTTTTTTTATGTACGTTAAGCGATATTGTTGGAAAGACTATGACTTTTGAATTCTAGGCACATAGCTATTTAAGCGGGGAAGGCAATGGCACCCCACCCCAGTACTCTTGCCTGGAAAATCCAATGGATGGAGTAGCCTGGTGGGCTGCAGTCCATGGGGTCGCTAACAGTTGGACAGACTGAGCGACTTCACTTTCACTTTTCTCTTTCATGCATTGGAGAAGGAAATGGCAACCCACTCCAGTGTTCTTGCCTGGAGAATCCCAGGGACGGGGTAGCCTGGTGGGCTGCCATCTATGGGGTCACACAGAGTCGGACACGACTGAAGTGACTCAGCAGCAGCAGCAGCAGCTATTTAAGACGATGTTCCAAAATCTGCCATTGCCTTTTCCCCCCATTACCAAAAATAACAGCTTTATTAAGATATGATTCCCATACCATAAAGTTCATCCTTTAAAAAGTATACTTTAAAAGTATATAATTAGAAAAAAAAAGTATATAATTAATGTGTTCTTAGTATACTCACAAAGTTTACACATATGAATCACCTCTACTTCCAGAACATTCTTATCATCCCAGGAAGAAAACCCATTAGCAGTGATTCCCCATTTCCCACTCCCCTGGTCCTGACAGCAACTAATCTTCTGTTTTCGCCTGTCCTGGACACTTCATACAGTAGGTAGCCTTTTGTGTCTGTCTTCCCCTCTTAGTATAATGTTTTCAAGATTCACCCATATTGTAGCTGGTGTTAGTACTTTACCTCTATATTCACCTATGAGTACAACCACTTAAAAAAAAAGTTTTTTTTCCAGCTTTGAGATATAATTCATATATCATACAGTTCACTCATTTAATGCATACAATTCAGTAGTTTTTAATATATTCCCAGGGGAGTAAAGCCACTTTTTTAAAAAACAGATTTTATTTCTTGAGGTAGACGGCAGAATTGAGCAGAAAGTACAGGAGATTCCCATATATCCCTTCCCCCTATTTACTCACACGGTATTTATTGTTTATTTACTGAATCTTGGTTGGTTCCAACTTTTTGGCAATTATGAATACAGTGGAGGTTTTCTGTGGACATAAGTTTTCACCTCATTTGGGCAAATACCAAGGAATGAGATCACTGGATCACATGATAAGAATATGTTTAGTTTTTAGTTCTTTGATAGTAAGAAACTATCAAAGTGTTTTCTCAAGTGGCTGCTTGAGAGTTCCTGTACAACTACTTTTAAAAAACAATTTTAATGAAGATGTAGAGCATCAGGATCAAGGAGTAGAACTCTGCTAGCCCCCAAGCAATGGCACCCCACCCCAGTACTCTTGCCTGGAAAATCCAGTGGACGGAGTAGCCTGGTGGGCTGCAGTCCATGGGGTCGCTAACAGTCGGACAGACTGAGCGACTTCACTTTCACTTTTCTCTTTCATGCATTGGAGAAGGAAATGGCAACCCACTCCAGTATTCTTGCCTGGAGAATCCCAGGGATGGGGGAGCCTGGTGGGCTGCCGTCTATGAGGTCACACAGAGTCGGACACGACTGAAGTGACTTAGCAGCAGCAGCAGCCCCCAAGAAGTCCCCTTGGCACAATCACTTTTGAAAGTGTTAGTCATTCAGTTGTGTCCAACCCTTTGTGGTCCCATGGACTGTAGCCCATCAGGCTCCTCTGTCCATGGAATTTTCCAGGCAAGAATACTAGAGTGGGCAGCCATTCCCTTCTCCAAGAGATCTTCCCAACCCAGAGATCGAGCCCAGGCATCTCACATTGCAGGCAGATTCTTTACCATCTGACCCACCACGGAAGCCCACAATCACTTTTAAATAGTGTCTTATGACTAGAATAAAACATTATGGAAAGTGCAGGTGATACAGATAGGTAAACAGGATTTTCACACAAATTACCCATAATCTCACCACCAAGATAACCAAAATTTAACATTCTGGTGTAACTGAATCTAAATCTTTTCTTACAAAAGTTGAATCAAGCAGTACAGTGTTTTACATCCTGTTTTCACCTTACAGAGGTGACATGCCCTAAATTCTATGGTTTTTTTTGAATGGGGGACTGATGTACACAGCCATTTCCTCCTCCCCACTGTTGATTTATTTTGGCCTTAACTTGTTTCATTTCTTTTCAGATACCTGAGGATTTGTCCCGGCTTCCTCTATCTGACCGAGGCTTACCAACTGTAGCCTGCAGAGGGCGGCAAAGCAACATCTCTCTGCAGGACCGTCTCTGAACCCAGCAGGTTTCAGAGCTCAGGAGTTAAAATCTTCAGGCTGATGAGCTGCTGCTGCTGCTGCTAAGTCACTTCAGTCGTGTCCGACTCTGTGTGACCCCATAGACGGATTTACCCCATAAGATGGACTTGCAGTTTCTTTTGATAGGAAAACTGCTATTTTAAAATCTCATTAGGCAGAAGAAAGAGCCCAGAAAATATGTAAACCAGAATGACCTCCAGAGTGCTAACCTAGGGATCTCACTAATATCCTGAATAAGGGGGGGAAGGAAATGACTTAATTTCTAATTCTAAATGGTTAAATATATTTAAGTGAATCATTTTGATATACTTTTTTTTTCCAAAAAATGATGAGCAGTAATATGAATTAATTTTTTACTAACCAAGGAATAAAGGAAACATTTTTAAAATAGCACATTAAGTATGTGGGTTGTACTTTTATATTTTTTTAATCAGCTGAAAATGAATGTAGCTTTATGACCCAGTTTTCTAAGGATTTCTGCTTGATTTCAGCTGCTGGAATGAGACCAGTCTTGAACCTGGTCCATAGAGAGGAAACAGTGAATTCCCAAGTGGGTTCTTAAATTGATTTGTTTCTGCTGAGGGGAGCAGCAAGCCTTGTTTGATTACTGTGTTAGCCAGAGAGTATCATTGTCCTACACTAAAGCTTTCTGCACAATCTCATCAAAAAGTGAAGCAGGTGAAAGATTCACAGCCTATCCTGGGTAGTCTTTTGTCTAAAATTGGGGCAAGCAATATACATTTATCCTGCATCTGCCTAGGAAGCAAATTTCAGTTAACTGGGATAACCCAAGATATTGAAAACACATAGCTTTCTTTCCTGCACAATATGTTTGCTCATAACCGTTCATTAATTCTGGAGAGGCATAACGTTGCTGTAAATCTCACTCCAGCTTTTTTGCATCTAGAGATACTAAGATGCTCTGAACGAGATTTGTTTAGTTGGTACCACCAATAATTGCATTCAAATCTGGGTCTTTTGAATTCCAAGCCATTCCCCTCCACGAACCTCATAAATGGTTACTGACCAACAGTGTATTTATCTACTAAGACTACAAAGATACAGCCCCTTGTTCTCAAGTGGCTCACAAAAGATGTGTTATCTCGCCCACCCCCATTCCTTACCAAAAGATGTCACAGGGTCGGGCATGAAATGACAGGAGAGAAAATTTAGTCCATCCCTGATTCGCTTTGTCTAAGATCCAGACTTAACTAAGGGCACAGTTTTTAAAGAGCCAGGACTAGAGTCCACGTAGATCTTCCTCCCAGTTCTTTTAGACAGCAGTGATTCCTACTTCTCTGAAGATTCCAGTTAGTAGACGCTGGCCTGAAGTGGAAGTCAACAGCACCCCTGGCCAAGAATGGTAACAACGTGGGCAGTGGAGACCAGGTTAGGCTGCCAGGGAGACAGCTCAGGCTGTTTTATCACCTAATGCTGGCATGATTCATGAAACCAAGTCTTGAGGGCCTTAGGAATGTTTGTTTTGATTGTATTTCCTCTGGAAATGAATTCTTTGCAAAAAAAAATTTGCCTCGAGGAACCTGGCATTTCCTGAAGCTGATGCTTCTCATGCTGCTTACTTTGCATCTTTTGCTTTCTTCTAGCTTGGCAGTTCCCAGCCCGCGTTAAGTGCCCTGAGTTGGACTAACAGACTTCTACTAGCGGGTCCTGTCAGCTTGTCGCCGCCCTGGTTACAAGGTTCCAACTGCATTCATCCAGCTTTGGCTGTGACTTTCACTCATGTCCTTCCTAGTTGCTTCCACAACTGCTCTGCTATCACAGTTTTATTATATTGTTTGCTTTTTAATTGATGTATTTATTGTGGTTGTGCTGGGTCCTCATTGCTACACACAGGCATTCTCTGGCTGCAGTGAGTGGAGGCTACTCTTCTCTGTGGTGTTTGGGTTTCTCATTGCTGTGGCTCCTCTTGCTGCAGAGCACAGGCTTTTCAGCTCAGACTCAGTCGTTGGGCCCCATGGGCTTTAGTTGCCCCAAGGCCTGTGGGGTCATTTCCAGATTATGGATTGGATTTGTAATCCTGGCATTGCAAGGCAGATTTTTATCCACTGTACCATCAGGGAAGTCCTCACGGTTTTCATAAGCAGACGTCATGAAGGCAAACAAGCACAGAATACTCAAAATCTCCCTCCCGCTAACACATTCTCCTTCTTTCAGATGTTAAAACTGAGTATCCTCTCGGCTCTCCCTTAAATATAGCATTTGTTGAACAGGCTATATCCCAAGCATTATGCAAAGTATTTCACAATGTATCAGCTGTTGACCTCACCAGAGATGCTTGTGCATGCATCAAGGTCAGTCCTCATTGGATGCCAAATGTTTCCTGAGAGGATCAAAGGCAGGATGGATAGAAAATGCAACACTCCAAGGTAGGGTGACCAGCCATCCCAGATTCCCCAGTACTGAAGCAGTTTCCTGATGCAGGACTTGCAGTGCTAAAACCAAGATGACCTGTTCACTCTGCTCCAAGGAAGAGCAAAGGTTGCTGCCAGCTATAATAGTTAATTCCAGATATATTATTCTTGTTGAGATTCAAAATGGTCCTCTGATGTCCAGATTGTTTCCTTAATTTTTTTTAAAAAATATTTGTCTGCTCCAGGTTTTAGCTGTGGCATGTAGAATCTTTAGTTGCAGCATGTGGGATGTAGTTCCCTGACCGGGGATTGCACCCAGGTCTCCTGCATTGGGAGCACAGAGTTTTAGCCTCTGGGCAACCAAGGATGGCCCTGATTCCTTAATTGTTATGTCACATGAACAAAAAGAAATTTAAACTCATCCAAGAAAGCAGAGTCTTTCTTCTTAATTTATTAGAAAAGGAACACAGCAATGCACTGAAACTCTTGGGATATAGGCAGACTTGGATTTCCAAAACCCTGTCTTGCTAATTAGTAGTTAGGTGAACTTGGGCAAGTTGTTTTTATCTAATTTTCAGTTTCTATAAACGAGGATAATAGGAGCTGCTTCATTGGGTGGCTATGAAGATTAAACAAGTTAATGAAGCATGTATAGCTCACAGCACAGTGCCTGGCAGAGTCAGGCATTATCACTAGGATATGGGAGGCGGGTGGGATGGTGAGATGAGAAGCCATCCCATCTGCCAAAACCTTTGTCTTCTATTGAGTGCCCCTTTGAGCAGACTCACTCGGATCTCCCTCAGAGCCACTTTTCCTTATTGTGTACCTGTTTGTCTTAAGAGGGACTCCCCTGGTGGTCCAGTGGCTACTTCTGCTTTATGGATTCCACCAAAGCTTTTGGCTGTGTGGATCACAACAGACTGTGGAAAATTCTTAGAGATGGGAGTACCAGACCACCTTACCCGCCTCCTGAGAAATCTGTATGCAAGTCAAGAAGCAATAGTTAGAACTGGACATGGAACAACAGACTGGTTCCAAATCAGGAAAGGAATACATCAAAGTCGTATATTGTCACCCTGCTTATTTAATTTATATGCAGAGCACATTATGCAAAATGCTGGGCTGGATGAAGCACAAGCTGGAATCAAGANTGTATGCAAGTCAAGAAGCAATAGTTAGAACTGGACATGGAACAACAGACTGGTTCCAAATCAGGAAAGGAATACATCAAAGTCGTATATTGTCACCCTGCTTATTTAATTTATATGCAGAGCACATTATGCAAAATGCTGGGCTGGATGAAGCACAAGCTGGAATCAAGATTGCTGCAAGAAACATCAATAACCTCAAATATGAAGATGACACCACCCTTATGGCAGAAAGCAAAGAACTAAAGAGCCTCTTGAAAGTGAAAGAGGAGAGTGAAAAAGTTGACCTAAAGCTCAACATTCAGAAAACTTATATCATGGCATCCGGTCCCATCACTTCACAGCAAATAGATGGGGAAACAATGGAAACAGTGAGAGAATTTATTTTAGGGGGCTCCAAAGTCACTGCAGATGGTGACTACAGCCATGAAATTAAAAGTTGTTTGCTCTTTGGAAGAAAAGCTATGACCAACATAGACAACATATTAAAAAGCAGAGACATTACTCTGCCAACAAAGGTCCATCTAGTCAAAACTGTGGTTTTTCCAGTAGTCATATTTGGATGTGAGAGTTGGACTATAAAGAAAGCTGAGTGCCAAAAATTGATGGTATTGGAGAAGACTCTTGAGAGTCCCTTGGACTGCAAGGAGATCAAACCAGTCAATCCTAAAGGAAATCAGTCCTGAATATTCACTGGAAGGACTGATGCTGAAGTTCAAACTCCAGTACTTTGGCCACTTAATGTGAAGAACTGACACATTGGGAAAGACCCTGATGCTGGGCAAGATTGAAAGCAGGGGGAGAAGAGGATGAGATGGTTGGATGACATCACCAATCTGATGGACATGAGTTTGAGCAAGCTCCAGGAGTTGCTGATGGACAGGGAAGCCTGGTATGTTGCAGTCCATGGGGTCTCAAAAGAGTCGGACACGACTGAGCGACTGAACTGAACTTGTCTTAAGAAAAAAAAAATACAAAAGCCAAGCTTTGCTTGATGTAATAAAGCCTTTCTAAAGAAAATATATTCTTCCAGAAAAGGAAACCCTCTTATGCTGTTGGTGGGAATGTAAATTGGTACAGCCACTATGGAAAACAATGTGGAGATTTCTCAAAAACCTAGAACTGGGGCTAACTAGCTTTTTATCTTGAGGATAAGTTAAAAAAAAAAAAAAAAAGCACTAATTTAAAAAGATACATGCACCTTAATGAACACAGCAGCACTTTTTACAATTGCCAAGGTATAGAAGCAACCTAAGTGTCCATCAACAGATGAATGGATGAAGACATGGTATATATACCCAATAGACTACTCCGCCATTAAAAGAACAAAGTCTTGCCATGTGCAGCAACATGAATGAACTTGGAGGGCATTATGCTAGGTGAAATAAGTCAGAGAAAGACAAAAGACTATTATCACTTACATGTGGAATCTTAAAAAATATAACAAACTAGTGAATAAAAAAGTGGCAAACTCACAGATACAGAGAACATATCTGTGGTTACCAGAGGAAGTGCAATATAGCGGGTTCAGTTCAGTTCAGTTCATTTCAGTCGCTCAGTCATGTCCGACTCTTTGCGACCCCATGAATCGCAGCACGCCAGGCCTCCCTGTCCATCACCATCGCCCGGAGTTCACTCAGACACGTCCATCAAGTCCGTGATGCCATCCAGCCATCTCATCCTCGGTCGTGCCCTTCTCCTCCTGCCCCCAATCCCTTCCAGCATCAGAGTCTTTTCCAGTGACTCAACTCTTCGCATGAGGTGGCCAAAGTACTGGAGTTTCAGCTTTAGCATCATTCCTTCCAAAGAAATCCCTGGGTTGATCTCCTTCAGAATGGACCGGTTGGATCTCCTTGCAGTCCAAGGGATTCTCAAGAGTCTTCTCCAGCACCACAGTTCAAAAGCATCAATTCTTCAGCGTTCAGCCTTCTTCACAGTCCAACTCTCACATCCGTACATGACCACAGGAAAAACCATAGCCTCGACTAGACGGACCTTAGTCGGCAAAGTAATGTCTCTGCTTTTGAATATACTATCTAGTTTGGGCATAACTTTTCTTCCAAGGAGTAAGCGTCTTCTAATTTCATGGCTGCAGTCACCATCTGCAGTGATTTTGGAGCCCCAAAAAATAAAGTCTGACACTGTTTCGCCATCTATTTCCCATGAAGTGATGGGACCGGATGCCATGATCTTCGTTTTCTGAATGTTGAGCTTTAAGCCAACTTTTTCACTCTCCTCCTTCACTCTCATCAAGAGGCTTTTTAGCTCCTCTTCACTTTCTGCCACAAGGGTGGTGTCATCTGCATATCTGAGGTTATTGATATTTCTCCCGGCAATCTTGATTCCAGCTTGTGTTTCTTCCAGTCCAGCGTTTCTGTAGGGGATTAAAAAAAGTTTAGGTCTTCCCATGCGGCACAGTGGCAAAGGATCCACCTGCCAATGCAGAAGACCCCAGAGACTGGGGTTCAATCCCTGGGTCAGCAAGATCCCTTGGAGTAGGAAATGGCAACCTAGTCGCTTATTTTTACCTGGAAAATTCCATGGACAGAAGCTTGGCAGGCTGCAGTTTATGGGGCCACAAAGAGTTGGACACCACTGCATGCATTAAAAAAAGGTTACTATGGGGTTATATGAAATCACCTGTTGCAAAACTTTTGAAATGTATAAAGCGGTATAGAATTTAAAGAATCTTTTGTTTAAAAAGTTGAAAAAAAATCCTTCTTTCTCTGGGTAATAGTATTTATGGAACATTTACAAGCACTGTAGGAATCACTTTATAATCCACTGACTCACCTAATTCCCACAACCATACGATCCGCACACTGTTACTTCTTTTTAAAGATGAGGCTCGTGAAGCTCAGAGACCTTAACTTGCCCAAGGTCACTTAAAAACACCAGGCCAGTAATCAAAGCCAGTCTGTCCAGTTCCGAGCTTGCTTGTGTATTTAAGCAACTGTACTTTGAGAAAGAGGAAGAGCAAGGCTCAGGAAGCTCTCAGAAGTGACCCCCCATTAGGTCCTAAAATATGAACAGTCAATCACCAAGTGGGGTCATTCCAGATGGAGGGAACAAATGTAAACACATGGTCAGAAATGCAAATCCCTTCACCTTTTCTTCTCTAGAGGTGGGGATGAGGATTCAAGTGAGAATTTGGAACACCCCAGAGGCCATTAGTTCATCCAAAATTCACTTGCCACTCTCCTTCGCCCTTCGCTCTTTTCTCCCCATTTTGATTCCATCTACTCAAAGCTATGCTTTTTCCAGTAGTCATGTATGAATGTGAGAGTTGGACTATAAAGAAAGCTGAGCGCCAAAGAATTGATGCTTTTGAACTGTGGTGTTGGAGAAGACTCTAGAGAGTCCCTTGGACTGCAAGGAGATCAAACCAGTCCATCCTAAAGGAAATCAGTCCTGAATATTCATTGGAACGACTGATGCTGAAGCTGAAACTCCAATACTTTTGCCACCTGATGCAAAGAACTGACTCATTGGAAAAGCCCCTGATGCTGGGAAAGGTGGAAGGCAGGGGGAGAAGGGGATGGCAGAGGATGAGATGACTGGATGGTATCACCGACTCAGTGGACATGAGTTTGGGAGTTGGTGATGGAAAGGAAGCCTGGCCTGCTGCAGTCCATGGGGTCGCAAAGAGTCAGACATGACTGAGCGACTGAACTGAACTGACTGACTTTACTGGCCCCCTTGGTGCCTACCCAGGATAAACGCAATGGAGGTGTTCCTAGCAGAGGGAACTGGAGAAGGAGGCGCATGTGTGTAGACAATGAAAGACCTAGAGTGTAATTCACCCTTTTCTCACATTTGACTCGCTGGAATGGAAGAAACACAAGCTGGAATCAAGATTGCCGGGAGAAATATCAATAACCTCAGATATGCAGATGACACCACCCTTATGGCAGAAAGTGAGGAGGAGCTAAAAAGCCTCTTGATGAAAGTGAAGGAGGAGAGCGAAAAAGTTGGCTTAAAGCTCAATATTCAGAAAACGAAGATCATGGCATCCGGTCCCATCAGTTCATGGGAAATAGATGGGGAAACAGTGGAAACAGTGTCAGACTTTATTTTTGGGGGCTCCAAAATCACTGCAGATGGTGA
>SJYX01002500.1:185508-198586 GCA_006410675.1 Oreotragus oreotragus
CCCCCTTCTCAGAGATACTTTCCCAGCAGAGCAACTCACCTGTCCAGATCATCCACAGGGGTCCCTGATCCACCCAGGCCACAATAGCAGCCATAGTTGTTGAAATCCAGCAATGGTTCACTGCTGGGGATCTTGCACTTAATCATGCCGTTGAACTGCCATAACGCCCTCGAGTTGAGGCCGGCCTGGCCAGCACCCACTGCCGGAGGACACAGCCAGAGTTCAAATACATCCTGGTTGGCTGCCGGTGCCCCAAGGACCTTACTACCTTCTTGCTCTCTCAGGCCCCATGCTGTCCCCCTGACCCCGCATTGGCTGCCTCCTCTGAAAAGAGCTGGATACAGGAACCTGGTAAAGCGAGTAGGCATTTTCTAAACAACTCACAAAATGTGAAACTCACCATTTTAACCAAAGCACACAATTCAGTGGTTTTTAGTATATTCACAGAATTGTGCAACCATCAATACTAATTCGACAACATTTTCATCACCCCAAAATGATGCCCTCTGCCCATCAACAATCACTCCCCTTTCTCCCCTCCCTTCTGGCAACCACTAATTTGTTTTCTGTTTCTATGGCATTGCCTATTCTGAACATTTTGTGTAAATGGAATCATACAATATATGGCCTTTTGTGAATGGCTTCTTTCACTTCACATATGATTTGAGCTTTATCCTTGTTATCACAGGTATCAGCATTTCAGTCCTTTGTATGGCTGATTAATATTCCATTGTATGGACAGATCACAGTTTTTAGTTGTTCCTCATTTGACGGACATTTGGGTTGTTTCTGCTTGTTGGCTGTTATGGATAGTGCTGCTGTGAGCATTTGTGTACTAGTTTTTGTGTGAATATATGATAATTTAAAACTATTTCCATTATTTATTCAGTAAATATTTATTGAGCACCTATTATATGCTAGTCACTGCCCTGGAGACACATCAGTGAACACAGAAAAAATCTGTAACCTCATTGAGCTTATGATCTAGTACAGGAGAAAAACAGTAAGCAATAAAGGTAATAAATAAGGGAATCAGATATTGTGTTAGAAGGCAGCAAAACTGAAGCACAGTAAGGGAATCTAAATGGAGGGTTGGATTGGGGGATGATGAGATTGAGCGGGGGCCAGGATGGTGAGGAGGCCCATGTGGCCTCCATTCTCAACAGGACAACCTCTTTGCTTTTTTAAAATTATTTGGCCGTGCTAGGTCTTAGTTGCGGCCAATCTTCGTTGTAGCATGCAGGATTTTAAGCTGCAGCATGTGGGATCTAGTTTCCTGACCAGAGATCGAACCCAGGCTCCTGAATTGGGAGCACAGAGTCTTAGCCACTGGACTACCAGTGTAAGTTCCTAGGACCTCTTTACTTCAGGTGTAGAGCCCTACCTGTGAGATCTGGTGCCATAAAGATGGTGCTAAATGATTTCAGCCCCTAGTGTCGTCTCTTTGCCCCATGCCTGGCCCTTCCTGTCCTTGATATGCTGTGGACACTGGAGTTGCCCCAAGTGCTTAGGCTCCAGGACTCAGGAAGGGTGGCAGCTGGTCACTTTCTCTCGAGCAGCCTCCCCGGTGGCAGCTGACAGCGGCTACATCCAGGAGCAGACCCCGGAGGAGCGGTGGAGCTGTGCTCAGACGGGAGTGGTCTGACTGCCTTGGCCCCTCGCCGGACCCCGCTCCTGCTTCCCTCCTCTTTCTTTCTCTCTGGTCCCACCAGATCTGCTCTTTGCAGAGGCCAGACCTGCACGGAGGTACGGCTCGAGTGCATGAGCGCACCCCCAGACAGGGAGCATGGCTGAGTCCTCAGTCTCAGCCCTGAGTCTGATACCTTAGAGACTCGGATACCATCAATGTTGAATGGATGAATAATGGCTGAATGAGGTGTGATTTGAATTCTAGCTAATTCTGATTCTATTAATCCATTCATTAAATGGTCCAAACAGCACTATCACTGCTCTCAAGGAGTCCGTGCTTAGGTGAGGGTGTGAGATAAAAAATGAATCAACAAGAGGCAGGCTGCAGGCCCAGAGAGGCACTGAGGAGCCCTTGTACCAAGCCCATGGCTCAGTGGTCAAGAATCTGCCTGCCACGCAGGAGGCGCAGGTTCCTTCTCTGGGTTATGAAGATCCCCCAGAGAAGGAAACAGCGGCCCACTCCAAGGAGAGGGAGAAGGGGTGCTCTTAGCTTGGATGGACAAGGAGGGTAAGCCTTTCTGAGATGGGTCATCTGAGTTCAGACCTAAAGGTGGAGAAGATGCCAGATGTGGGGGAATTTGTGTGTGTGTGTGTGTGTGTGTGTGTGTGTGTGTGAAGTCACTTCAGTCATGTCCGGCTCTTTGTGGCGCCGTGGACTGTTGCCCGCCACACTCCTCTGTCCATGGGGATTCTCCAGGCAAGAATCCTGGAGGGGGTTGCCATGCCCTCCTCCAGGGGATCTTCCCAACCCAGGGACTGATTCCTCATCTCTTAGGTCTCCTGCATTGGCAGCTGGGTTCTTTACCGCTAGTGCCACTTGGAAAGCCCATCGAGGGGGATTTGAGGGGACCCCAATATGGGAGCTCTTAAGCCCCACGGTGAGCCCTGAAAAAGACCCTCGGTCTGGCCATCCCTGTAACCTCTGGCCCCCATTGCCGAGGAGAGAGGTCCCAGGGCAGGAAGGGGCGGGGCTGAGGGCACTTGCCTACCTGTGAGTAGAGCAGCCAACACCAGGAGTCTCATCCTGTTGTCAGGTTGGTGAGCAAAAACTGATGTCACTATGGGCTCCCTCCTTATAGCTGCCCTGCTGCCCTGAGATAAGACTGTCGTGTTTGCTTTGCTCCCTGCTGACTCTGAGTTGGCCTTGAGTCTGTTACAGAAATAATCCTGAGCAACAAGCAAGCCCTGCCAGCCGGGGGTCCTTGGAAGTAGTGTATTTGTCATCCAGTCTTTGGAATGAAAGGGATTATTTGTGGAGTTGCACACCTTGGAATTTTGACCCTCATACCCACCCCTTGTGCGTGTGTGTGTGTTTCCTTTTCTCTTCTTTTTTTTTTTCTTTTACCCACCCCTTTTTACTCAGTCCAGCTTCAACACTGTGTGTGCGTGCTCATGTGTGTGTGTGTGGACGGGTGGCTGTCAACCCTGTTGAACAACTGGGAGAAGGGGGATGGGAAGTAAGTGACTATTGCCTCCAGGTCCTCTCATTAGCCTGAGTCTGGGCTGTGGGTCTCATTGAAAGGTTCCCATCAATCATGCACTTTGCTGGTGAGGAAACAGGTTCAGAGAGGTGAAGGGACTTGCCCCAGATCACACAGCTAGCAAATGCAAAGCAGGAGCTCCAACTTAGGACATCTGATTCTAAGGCACACCTTGAATTTTTTTTACCCACTCCAGCAATACCACTCCCTCTCCTAGTCCTCCACAGTGGATTTATAAGAAAACCCTGGACTTGGGAATTATAAAAGCTTGGATCTGACTTGTAGAATAAAAAGAATTTTCCAACTGTCATATCAAAGGTCTATATAACATTTTTTAGGTGAAATTCACTTCGTAAGACATGCGATTATTATTTGGACTTCCTAGGTGGTGCTAGTGGTAAAGAATCCAGCTGCAATGCAGGAGATGCAGGAGACATGGGTTCAATCCCTGGGTTGGGAAGATCTCCTGGAGGAGGAAATTGCATCCCACTCCAGTATTCTTGCCTGGAGAATCCGATGGACTGAAGAGCCTGGCGGCTCCGACCAGGGGTCAAACCCATGTCCTCTTCATTGGCAGTGTGGAGTCTTTACCACTGGACTGCCAGGGAAGCCCCCTGGACCTGGGCATTGTGAGGAATACTAGTCAGGTGTATCATAAGATGCCCCTCTCCCCTCTTTGTCTCATGTTTTTCTCATGGTAAGACGGGGGGTTGGCTATGGGTTTGGGGGAAGAAGGTCACGGAGGTGAAGTGTCATTTTCATCCCATGGCCATGCTGGGTTTGATCATCTCTTGTCTTGGAATGATTCTTGGGCACTTTCTAGATGAGAACGCTTTTCAGATGAGAACTTCTAGATGAGGTTCAGCCCGAGATGAAGCTGGGAATGGCCATGTCAAGACTTGAACCCACACCTGTCTCTTCCCACTGAGACACCTCCATTTGCCCTTGGCAAGGTTATGTTAGGTTATGTCACATGAATCAGAGCAAAATTGATAATTCTGACTCTTGTGACCTCTGCTCACGCATGCACCCCAGGATTCCAGCTCTGTACTTTACCCTTGAACAAGTACTAGGGGCAAGAAAGAAGAAATCGGTCTGGAAGAGCTTCCTGGTTTCATTCCAAGTCCAAGAGCCCCAGAAAAAGGTCCTTCAGCTAACGCGATAACACTGAAACAGCATTTAGTAAGCAGATGGGGAAAGAGGCCCAGAAAGGGGAATTGATTTATTTGCCTGGGCCTGACTCTGCCCCTATTTGATCCAGGGTTTTCACCACCCATCTCTTCCTACTTGCCTGTAGATATTCTACAGCAGTCCATTAGCCAGTGTGCATACCAGTGTACCATAGCCAATAGCTATGGTAACCATTAGCCACAACTAGCTATTTAAGTTCATTACTATCAAATAATATTGAAAATTGGCTTTTCAGTCCCACCAGCCACATTGCAAGTGTTCGATAGCTACAAATGGCCAGGCGCTATGGTTTGAACAGCACGAACTTAGAACGTTTCCATCGTCACAGAAGGTTCTACAAATGGCCAGGGGCTGTGGTTTTGAACAGCACGATCTTAGAACATTTCCATCGTCACAGAAGGTTCTATTGCATAGTATCCCTCAGGGTGTCACAGCACCTGTCCCGGGGCCGGCCCAGAGGTGTAGGGAGGAGACCTGTGAGAGCTCCTGGAAGAACAGGGTTAACTCAGGACCCAACTTCAGCCTGGCAAGTGGTTCTGCCTCTTCAGAATGATTGAAGGCTGCCCCGGAAAAGGGGAATAGTGGCCAAAAAAGTGCTAAGTCCCTCTCGTGTAGGGTTCTTTGGGGCTGAGAACAGAGCAGAGACTAGGCACTGCTCCTGTTTGGGGGTGATCTGAAGAAGGAGGAGTAGCTGATGTTATAAAAATCCTCTAAGGCTAATAGTATTAACTACCATTTACTGACCACTAACAGTCCAAGTTGCACGCTAAGAACTTGGCACAGCCCTCTGAGGCAGGTCCAAGGACGAACTCCACTTTACAGAGAGGCAAAGGCTCAGAGAGGTTAAGTAACTGCCCCAATGTCACACAGCAGGATGTGAGTTGGATCTGGCACTGATGATAACGCAATGTCGCCTCACAACAGGAAATTGTAGTAGCAGGTGGGAATGTCAAAGGCCTCTGGAGGCCAGAAGGAGGTTTGGTCTGGCCTGCTTCTCTCCCCATGACCCCAGCCAGCTGGAAGTCTTCCACAAGGGCAGGCTGGACAAACTCCCACGTGCAATTTGTGCCAGGGGCTTAAGCAAAGCAGCTGGTGGGAGAGGGGTCAGACTGCTGCTGGAACCCTCTCCCCCTGGAAAGAGACGAGATAGATGTGACAGTCCAGACCTCTGCAGGGGACACGGAGGTGGCAGCAGGGTGGGCCTGGCAGGTCACCGATAGCCCGCCAGGCCCCTGGGATCTGCGCCGTGACCCGCTGTTGCCCTTCACAGGTGTGTGCAGCACAGCTTCTCCCAGCCTGGGACAAACACACTCTCCAGTGGAAAGAATGGCTAAGTTTAGCTTCTTGACTCCTTCAGGTGATGACATACCCACACTCTAGCAAGGTCACGCCTGGCCAGCCCTTGGAGGACACGGCTCCTGCTTCTAGGAAATGCTTAAGCGCACCTACCATTTACTGAGTGCTTCTGTCTGTTCAGCCCTGGGCGAAGAGTGTTATGTTGTTTTTCATCCTAACAACCATCTTCCGACACAGTTATTATTTTTGTCGTCATCTTGTTTTTATAGATGATTAAACAGGTTCAGAGAACTTAAGTTCTGGCTCAAAGTCAACACCGCTGGAAAGTGATGGAAATAGGATTTGAACCTGCATGTTCTTGCCTCTTAATCCAGCACTGAGCCCAGAATGTGGGCTGTTGGGAAGTTCCCAGAAACCCTTAGGTAACACTGGACTGGGTTTAACTTGGCTGGGGTCACCTTAAGGGGCTGTTTCCCTTCCCCCTCTCTCATCACTCTGTTTCCAGTACATCTGGGCTCAGCTGAAAATATTTCTCAAACTGAGCACAACCACCGAGGAAGCTGACCTTTTTCAGAAACCCAGGAACTCTCCCCATACTCCCTCTCCTCACTCTCTTTCCCATCCAGTCCCTTGCAAGTCCAGCTCTCAAGCCACACCAACCTCCAATACCTGGTACCTGCCCCAGCATCCCTTACCCAGATGGTTGCAGCAGCCTCCTTAGTGACCCTGTGCTCCCCTCCACAATGGCTTTCCTCAAATCTTTTCCCTATGGTGTGGGCTGATGAATGTTCAAACACAAACCCGATCACATCACGTCATCAGTCTCTCACCCCACTGCCTAAAACCCTTCACGCCTTCCCATGGCTCTTATATAAGAAACAAGATCAGCCTAGAGGCCCAGTTTCCTCTGCCTCTACCTACCTCTCAGCCAAGAGTTGGGTGGAATACCCTCTTCTCCAGCCACAGGAAGCCTTCTCTCAGCTCTCTGATTGAAGTCCTTGTGCTTTCTCCCATTTCAAGGCTTTTGCAACTGCTGGTCTCTCCTCCTGGTACGCTCCTCTCATGTGAGCCTTGCCTAGTTAATTCTTACCCTTCTTGCAGATTTTAGCAGAACTCGACACCCCCTACACACCCAACTGAAATCACTGCCATTCAGATGACTAACTGTTCTGATTTTGTTTTCCCCCTCAAGGACTGAAGGGTTCTTGGGACACAGAGTTTCCTGTATTCAAACCAGAAAAGTCCCTGGCAAAGCAGGACAGACTGGTCACCCTCTCAGTTCTTAACAGTGATGCGCACACAGTCGATGCTAAGGGAATATTTGTTGAATGAGTGTGGGAGCCAGTGGGGACCACCCAGGAGGGGGCACCCACTGCTGAGCCCCAATCACCTGGAGGAACCTTGGGATTCATAGCAGCTACTATTCACTAAGCACTTACTTTGTGCCTTGCCTGGTGTTGAATCCTCTGTCTGCCCTCCCTGTTTAACTAACAACCACCCTAGTTACTGCTGCCATTCTCTTTTTAAATTTGTTGAGGTGAAATTCCTCTATACATTAGAAAATAACCATTTCAAAGTGACCAATCCAGTGGCTTTTATTAGATCCACAATGTCATGCCACCACCTTTAATGACATTTTCATCACCCCACAGGAAATCCCTTAAGCACTGAGTTTATCCCCCTTTGCCCCTCACCCTCCAGCCCCAACCAATCCGTTTTCTATCTCTTATGGATTTACCTTTTCCGGCTATTTCACGTAAACAGAATCTTACCATGTGACCTTTTATGTCATTCCCATTCATAGACGAGAAAATTGAGGCTCAGAGAGGTTGAGGACCCTCAGCTAGGAAAGGGAGGAGCCAGGTGTTGGAACCACCACATCTAACTTTTGGGGATTACCCACGCCCACCTGAGTTGGTTTTCCTGCCTCATCCTCTTAGAATTCTGAGTTTAAGGCGAACCAGGGTAAGGGTGGTGCTAGTGGTAAAAAAAATCTGCTTGCCAATGCAGGAGACTTAAGAGATCCCTTGGAGTAGGAAATGGCAACCCGACCCAGTGTTCTTGCCTGGAAAATTCTTTGGACAGAGGAGTCTGGCAGGTTATAGTCCATGGGGCTGCAAAGAGCCAGACACAACTGAGCACATGAGAGTAAGGGGTTTGATGCCAAGCTTTTATTTTTTATTTTTCAAGCTTTTTTTTTTTCAAGGGGCAAAAAAAAATACATAACATTTACTGGTTTTTTTTTTTTTTTTTTTTTTTGAGAAGGAAATGGCAACCCACTCCAGTACTCTTGCCTAGAAAATTCCATGGATGGAGGGGCCTGGTGGGCTACAGTCCATGGGGTCACAAAGTCGGACACGACTGAGCGACTTCGCCTTTGTCTGTTTTTTACAGCCCCTTCCCAATTTATCATTTTTCAGTGTACAATTCAGTGGCATTAATTATATCCACAATGTTATGCACAATCCATTTCTTAAGTGTTTTCACTATCCCAAACAGAAACTCTGTAACCACTAGGCAATAACTAACTCCCCACTCCCTCCTCCCCAGCCTCTAATCTACTTTCTGTTTGTCTCTATGATCTGCTGATTCTATTAATAGGTACCTCAAATGTATAAAATCATACAATACTTGTCCTTTTGTGTCTGACTTCTTTCATTTTTAGCCTAATTCTTCAAGGTTCATCCGTGTTGTAGCACATAGCAATACTTCAGTCCTTCTTACGGCTGAATAATATTCCACCGTATGGAAGGGCCTTATTTATCCATTCATCTGTGGATAGACGCATGGGTGGCTTCCGTCTTTTGGCTATTGTGGATAATGCCACTGTAAACATTGGTGCACAGCATCTTTTTGAGCCCCTATGTTCAGTTCCTTTGGGTGTATACTGAGGAGTGGAATTGCTGGATCATATGGTATTTCGATGTTTAGCTTTTTGAAGAACTGCCAAACTGTTTTCCACAGTAACTGCCCATCCTACATTCTTACTAGCAATGCAACAGGGGTTCCCATTTCTCCACATCCTCACCAACATTTGTTATTTTCTGGTTTTCTGATGATGGCCATCCTACTGGGTATGAAATGGCATCACATCATCACCACCAAATTTTGAGGCTGGTCAAGAAATTGGAGATGGGAGCTGGATTGACAACAAAGTAAAGATTATTCCAGGAGGAAAACATAAATGAAGGGAAAACAGGGTATCATTGGGGTACCAAGTTCTGAACGCACAGAGAGATACAAGACACAAGCTCAGGCCCGTTTTCAAATAATTTATTAGGAATTCAAAACTGAAAATAAAACCTGGAAAAAGAAGTTACAGATGTGGAGAGAAGAGACACCGGAGGGTGGTAACTTGCTGGCTTCAAAACACCGTGTAACATCTTTTTAAAAAAATTTCCCAAACAAATCAGAAAACGGAATTCCAAGGCCCTGAGCCCATGGGTGGGCCCAGTGGGGTGGGGGGATCACAGGAAGGGGAGGAGAGGAAAGCTAAGTCTCTCGTGACTCAGCTCAAGTGTGTAGAAAATTAAAAATAAAACCCAATAAAATGCAGCTTCTCTTTTATTAGGAAACATTAAAAAAAAAAAAAAAACCACGAATAGCCGCGCATCTCAGTAACAAAGATTATTGCTTTGTGTTCTCAGGGCTAATAGGTTAAGCACCTCACACAGACAATTAACTCTCCAAAGGGGATTTTCAGGGGAGAGGACTATGATGGGGAAGGGAGCTTAGGTTCCCAGCCCCAGACCTGGGGGAGAGGACACGGGCAGGCAGTGGGTGGGTGGGGGGCTCCACCCCGCCACACCAGCCTGGTCACTCGCTGTTCATGAAGTCATGACCTGAGCCTCTTTTTCCTTTGAAGAGGGCCCAGGGACTCGGGGCTCTGGCCACGGGACCATCCTCGTGGGGAACTTCAGTGAGAGAATGTGGGGGTTCCCTGAGAAGCCCTTTGCTTTCCCCTGGGGTCCGCCCCTTCCCAAAGTGCCCACCCCCAATGCCCACTCATGGGGGGCTCAGGGCAGAGACCATGAAGGCCTGACCAGGTTGGGGGCGGGCGGGGGTGACCTTTGGAGAGTTAATTCCTTTCCACCAGTGGCTCCGGGCGAGCCCTTCTCTTCCCTCGCCCCCACACTGGGTTTTTTTTTGGGGTGAATGGGCCCAAGGCCTTTGACCCCATAGGGCCTGAGAGAGCGGGGCCTGCCTTGGCCACAGTTGAGGCCTGCAAGCTTACAGTAACGGTGTCTGAGAGGGAGGTACAGAAACGCAGGTGGGGTGAGGCAATGCCCTCGCCCCCAAGGGGTCTTAGAGACGGGTAGGGGCTTCACCTCACAGTATTTACATATATGATACAGGACGGGATGGTTCCAGGGGCTCGGCCTGGCCTCCTCAGCCTGTCCTCCTCTCCAGGGCTGGAGGGAGCTGGCCAGGGGCCCACACCCACATAGACATTTTGTTCTCAGCTGGTGGGGGGGCACCTGGCCCCTTGCCCCCTGCGGCCTGGGGCTTCACATTCACAAACCTAGAAATAGTTTAAAAAACGGTTTCTTTAAAAAACAGAACAAAACAAAACAAAAAGGAAAGAGAAAAGGAAGGAAAAATCAGAATAAAAAAACCAGGGTTGTGGCTGTGGCCTGTAGCAGGCCCCCTCCGCCCTCACTCTAGCTATGCACAAATACAAAAGCCTTCTGGGTGGGGGGGGGAGGTCAAACTAATCCAAAATAAATAAAAGCAGGTAGGACAGGGGAGGTGGGGGAAAGGGCCAGGGGCGGAAGACGGGGAGGTTAGTAGGGGAGCCAGACATGGATGTCTGGGGGTGAGGTGGAGGGGCAGCAGGGCAGGGGCCGGGGGGCCCAGGGAGTAGGGGGCAGGCAGTAGCGGTCCGAGTCGCTGCGAGGAGGGGGCGGCGGCTGCGGCTGAGGTGTCCCCGCCCCCTCGCTGGCTCACTCGTGGTCCTCAGTCAGCTGCAGGCCAGGGCGCTGGAATACAGCAGCGGGTTAGGGGGTTCTGCCCCCCGCCTCTCTGCAGCCCGCAGAACCCACATCTCCTCGTGCCTAAGGCCTCTTTCCCTAATCCCTTCCTAGGCAAGCTTTGTGCATATATTTCGCATCTCCTGCTCCCTGTCTGGAACCCTCTTTCCCTAGATTTCTGGATGGCTGGATTCGTTCCAATGTCACCTTCTCAGGGACTGCGCTCTGAACCCCTGAAGCAGGTAGACCTCTCACGTGCAGTTTAGAATGATCTCAATTGCTCACTTGTTTTTTTGTCTGTAGAGAGAGGCGAGCCTTTTTGGTCTTCTACCACCCCCTTCCTGAAACAAATGCTCAATAAATAGTTGTTGGAATGCACGAATGGACAAAGGACGTGTCGCTGGGACCCAGAGCGCCCCAGTGTACCCAGCATGATGGCTGTGTGTACAGGGTCTTCCCCGCCCCCTCGCTCTCTGTATATGTAGATATGCGGACAGTATCCTGTTTCACCTGTTGGATATTCCAGTGCATGCATGCAGTCTATTTAACCGCTCTCCTGTTGATGGGCATTTCAGTTATAAAAATAAATGCCTAGAAGTAGAATTGCTGTGTTATGGGCATGACACGTTTAGTTCAGATAAACCCTGCCCTTTGAAAAACCTGAGCCGATTTGCACAGGTTCCTCTCCTCCCTCATCACTGCGGAGCCCCAACAGTCTTAAAAAAAAATCTTTGCCTGAGCAGCGGCACGTGCTGCCTTATGGTGGCTATCGTTTACATCCTTTATGGAGCAGTTTGAGTAGCTTCTCCGGGTCTTTGACCATTGCTGGGATAAAGGTCTGTCTCCCCACTGGGGCTGTGGGTTCCATGAAAGTCTATGTCCAAGACTGCACTGCTCAGCGCTAGCCTCCCAGGTGCCACCCACACCCCAAAGCCCCAGCCCACCTCCTCACCTCCTGCCACCTGTTTCCTGCTTCAGTGGTACCCATTGGTGAAAGCTGTGGCAATCAAGGGGCCCTGGAAAGAAAAGGATTTGACTCCTAGATTCCTGGGGGTGGCAGAGAAAGCCCAGGGGCGCCTCCTCTCTTCTGCAGGAGCCTCAGGTAAGGCACAGACCTTCTCTAGCCCTGCCCGTATCACCCCTCCTTTCTACTAGGGTAGATTATCCAGGGTAGGGCCTGAGAATCTGCAGATAACCAGCACCCTGGTTAAAAGCAGGGCACCCCTGAGATAGAATCTAGCCTCCACGCAGGCAGAGATGCTGAGCCTCATTTGCACAGTATTCCCAGAGCCCACCCAATGCCTGGCATACAGAGGGCAATCATTAAATGCCCACTGAACAAGTGAATGATAACTCTCACTGATCCCAGGTCTCCCATCCATTATCTCTTGCCTCTCTTCTCCCCCTCCCCCGAAAGACAGACAAGGCCTCTCCCTCCTTCAACTTCTGGGGCCTCCAGGTCTGGGGGCCACTCACCCCAAGACTGTGGCCGAAGCCAGTGCTGGGGGCGGGGCTGGCAGCGCTGATGTAACTGCTGACCCCCGAGTCCTGATTGGCTGCTCCGTAGAGCTCGGCCATGGGGCCGGGGCTGGTGGTCCCCAGGAAGCCCCCTGTGCGGCTGGGAGTCGAACCTGGAGGGGGAGCCATCGTCCAGGGGTGAGAGCCTGGCAACCCAGAAAGAAGACAGTGATAGCCGTGGCGCCCACGGTGACCCCGCAGCAACCCCCCCAACCCATCCCACCCCTCCCCCGACCTTAACCCCTTCCCCTCGGCCTCACCCCCACATCCAGCAGAGTGTTGTGGGACCACTGCCTGGAGATTGCCCAGAGTCCGTCCGCCCCCACCAGCCTCAGCCCAGGGCCCCCTTTATCTCCAGTGCCACAGCTCCCTCCTGACTGACTGCCCCTCCCTCGTGGAGCCACCTGTCCCCACCCTGCAGCTGCCTGCGCTGTCTAAAATGATCATCACTCTGCTATTTAAAATGTTTGGTGTTTCCCTAGAGTCTGGTTCCTTGCCTCCACTCCTCCCTTCTCCACTCCACCCATGGAGGCCTCCAAGCCTTGGCACCTGCACATCCCTCTGCTGGGAATACCTTTCCTCCTCTTTGCCTTCAGATCGGAAGAGGGGCAACCTCCTGGCAGCCTTTCCTGAGAGGCCCCTCTCTGACACCTGACTTCCCCTGGTGGGGCTGTAGCATGGGATCGCCTTTTTAACACCTGCCGCCCCACCAGCCTGCAAGCTCTGGAGGGCAGAGACCACACCTGTCTCCTTCCTGGCGGGCCTGCCAGGTGCTCAGTTCATAGTCCTTGAGTGAATGAATAAGTGAGTCCCTCTGAAAAGAGGTGGCCGTGGCCACCTCCCCACCCCTCTAGACTTCTGTGTCCCCCATCCCCCTCGCCCCCTGCACCCCAGACGGCCTCACCTGTCCCTCGAACCACAGCCGCTGCTGCT
>SJYX01002500.1:204838-225840 GCA_006410675.1 Oreotragus oreotragus
CCTCAATGTTCACTGGAAGGACTGATGCTGAAGCTGAAACTCCAATACTTTGACCACCTGATGGGAAGAACTGACTCATCTGAAAAGACCCTGATGCTGGAAAAGATTGAAGGCGGGAGAAGAAGGGGACAACAGAGGATGAGATCTGTCTCTTATACACATCTGGTGGGGGATGCACAAGTCACATCTCATGGGGGTGGGATGGGGGTGGGGCACCCCCTGAGCTGCCCTGAATATTACCTGCTGCTGCCATCACCAGGGAGAGCCCTTGGCCGAACCGGGGGGCTACTCAGCCCAGGGCTATCGAGAGATTCGTCCCTCCTTCCAGTCCAAGTCAACTGGAGCCAGTGACTGACACAGGCACCAAAAGCCAGGCCTGTCACCCCAAGGACCAACGGACCAAGAAGCGCATTCTCGCCTTTCCCGCCTTCAGCTTCTGGCTGAAGCTCCAACAACCCCATTTCCCTCTTTCTGCTGCCTGGCCGGCTCCCCTCGCGCCCCTCCTCCTGGCTCAGCACCCGTGACCATCACCCAGGAAGAAACGACCACTCCCTTCCCCAGGTCTCCTCATCCCCTTGTCTCTGACTCTCTCTTCAGACACAGGGATCTAGCTATTCCCTAGTTTGCTGTCTACCCCGCTCCCCCCACCTCTACAGCGCCTAGCACCCTGCCTTGTACACAGCAGGTGTTTAAGGAATAGAAGTGATCGAGACTATCTGCAAGAAAAAGAAATGCAAAAAGGCAAAACAGTTGTCTGAGGAGGCCTTATAAATAAATAGCTGAGAAAAGAAGACAAGCAAAAGGCAAAGGAGAAAAGGAAAGATACACCCACTTGAATGCAGAGTTCCAAAGAATAGCTAGGAGAGATAAGAAAACCTTCCTCAGTGATCAGTGCGAAGAAATAGAGGAAAACAATAGAATGAGAAAGACTAGAGATCTCTTCAAGAAAATTAGAGATACCAAGGGAATATTCCATGCAAAGATGGGCACAATAAAGGACAGAAACGGTATGGACCTAACAGAAGCAGAAAATATTAAGAAGAGGTGGCAAGAATACATAGGACAACTATACAAAAAAGATCTTCACGATGCAGATAACCACGATGGTGTGATCACTCACCTAGAGCCGGACATCCTGGAATGTGAAGTGAAGGCCTTAGGAAGCATCACTATGAACAAAGCTAGTGGAGGTGATGGAATTCCAGTTGAGCTATTTTCAAATCCTAAAAGATGATGCTGTCAAAGTGCCGCACTCAATATGCCAGCAAATTTGGAAACTCAGCAGGGGCCACAGGACTGGAAAAGGTCAGTTTTCATTCCAATCCCAAAGAAAGGCAATGCCAAAGAATGTTCACACTACCACACAATTGCACTCATCTCACACGCTAGCAAAATAATGCTCAAAATTCTCCAAGCCAGGCTTCAACAGTACATGAACCATGAATTTCCAGATGTTCAAGCTGGATTTAGAAAAGGCAGAGGAACTCGAGGTCAAATTGCCAACATCCGCTGGATCATCAAAAAAGCTAGAGTTCCAGAAAAACATCTACTTCTGCTTTATTGACTACATCAAAGCTTTTGACTATGTGGATCACAACAAACTGTCAAAAATTCTTCAAAATATGGGAATACCAGACCACCTTACCTGCTTCCTGAGAAATCTGTTTGCAGGTCAAGAAGCAACAGTTAGAACTGGACATGGAACAACATACTGGTTCCAAATTAGGAAAGGAGTATGTCAAGGCTGTATATTGTCACCCTGCTTATTTAACTTATATGCAAAGTACATCATGCGAATGTCAGGCTGGATGGAAGCACAAGCTGGAATCAAGATTGCCTGGAGAAATATCAATAACATCAGATACGTAGATGACTCTACCCTTAGGGAAGAAAGCGAAGAACTGAAAAGCCTCTTGATGAAAGTGAAAGAGGAAAGTGAAAAGTTGCTTAAAACTCAACATTCAGAAAACTTAGATCATGGCATCTGGTCCCATCACTTCGTGGCAAATAGATGGGGAAACAATGGAAACAGTGAGAGAATTTGGGGGGGGCTCCAAAATCACTGCAGATGGTGGCTGCAGCCATGATATTAAAAGACGCTTGTTGTTTGGAAGAAAAGCTATGACCAACCTAGACAGCATATTAAAAAGCAGAGACATTACTTTGCCAACAAAGGCCCATCTAGTCAAAGCTATGGTTTTTCCAGTAGTGATGTACAGATGTGAGAGTCAGTCTATAAAGAAAGCTAAGCACCAAAGAACTGATGCTTTTGAACTGTGTTTTTGGAGAAGACTCTTGAGAGTCCCTTGGACTGAAAGATCAAATCAGTCAATCCTAAAGGTAATCAGTCCTGAATATTCACTGGAAGAACTGATGCTGAAACTGAAACTCCAATACTTTGGCCACCTGATGGGAAGAACTGACTCATCTGAAAAGACCCTGATGCTGGAAAAGATTGAAGGCGGGAGAAGAAGGGGACAACAGAGGATGAGATGGTTGGATGGCATCTCTGACTCAATGGACATGAGTTTGAGTAAGTTCCTAGAGTTGGTGATGGACAGGGAAGCCTGGTGTGCTGCAGTCCATGGGGTCCCAAAGAGTTGGATACGACTGAATGACTGAACGGAACTGAACTAGGAGGAATATAACTAGGAGGGATTCGTGCTTTAATGATGGGTTGTCATGGGCCTGGAGCTGCCTCCTGCTGGGGGTGAGCATCCCCTACTGCTTGACTCTGCCACTGCAACCCTGAGAGGCCACACTCCCATCCAGAGCCAGCATCTCCCGTTCAAAGATGTGTGCCTGGGACCTGTTTTACTGCCCTAGCCCTGAACTGGAACTGGAAGTGGGGTAAGGGACTCTGGAAAAAAAAAAATCCTTGTGAGAATTCTTACGTAGGTTGTTGGACCAGGAGATGAAAATCTAGGACAGCATGCCTGCACAGCTGGGAGACACTTTGCCTAAGATCTTTAGAGTGCTGGCACCTTCTCATTCAAGACATCACCTCCTTTGAGAAGCCTTCCCTGACTACCCCTACTAAGGCAGCCCCTCATCCTGACCTGAGCACCTTAGCACATCTCCTTGTTTTACTTTCCTTGTGGAACCTCTCACCCGGTGCAAGTATCTTGATTTACTTGTTTATTCCTATCTCCCTCCACCAGACTGTCAACTCCAAGAGGGCAGGGAGTTTGTCTGTCTCACTCTTTACTGAATCCCCACCGCCTGGAACAGCGTTTGGCTCAACAAATATTGATTAAAGGCATGAGGAAATACTGTCGTCCCTTGAAGGTGAGGGAAAAGCTCAGACCCCAGACCTCCAAGAACTGCTCAGCCTCAAACCCACTGCCTCCCCAGGCCAAAATGTCTGCAGAGGGGATATTCCTTCCCTCAGTTCTTTAAGGGCAGGGCTGGGCCCTGAGGTCTGGTTTAGGGCCCAGTTAGGCATTTCCGGAAAGCAAAACCAGCATGCTCTCATCACAACAGTAAAGCATTACTCATTTGTATAATAAGTATTTATCTCTCTCTCTAGAGCACAAATTCTGCGGACGAGAGCCTGGCTGTCTGGTTCCTTCTTTGCCTCCAGGGCTTGGCCATCTGTCTCACACAGTAGGCCCTCAACACGAGTTCCGAGATGAGTAGGAAAGACCCCCATCTGCCTCACTCTGCTCAGGGAAGATCCTCTATCACCCCCACCGCCAGGACTCCCTCCCCCTCCTTCACCCCAGGTGCCTCTTTCCCCTCCCCCATTTTGGGGGCCCCCTGGGCACCCCTTGGAAGGAAGTTCTCATCTAAAGCAGCGTCCACGCTTGTGTCTTCCACATGCGGGTAGGTTCGGGGAAGGAGTCTGGGGGTGGGGTGAGGGGAGAAGCAGGTTGAACAGAGAAACCCGTTGTAGCTCACCTCATCTGCATCCACCCCTTGCCCCTTGCCGTGGGCCTCCGCCCCGGCCCCAGCTCCAGAGTTGAGCTGACAGGCCCAGGTGAAAACTCCAGCTGGAGAAATGGCCCAGGATGGCCGCACACATCACCCTACTTGCCCACGAGTTGCAAATAGGCTGGGTTCGGCACTCAAACAGGTTTCATTTGGTCCCCGGGGAACTTAAAAATTTGAAATTCGTTGCTAATATTTGAAAATAACTGAAAAATTCATTTGAAAGTGAATGCCAGGTTTCTGGCTTCTCTTGGAAAAATGGGATCTTCTGGCTTCTCTTGGAAAAATGGGATCTGAACATACCGGGTTCCTACGTTGCCTCCTGGCTGGGGCAGAGCGGAGCCACGCCCACCACCGGAGCCACGCCCTCCACCACGTCCTGACGTCCCCACCCCGCCCACTCTGCTCTGAGTTTGAGACCCTGGCTGGTTAACCGCTGGATACCAGCGCCGACACGGTGCCTGGCATACGGGGGGCGCTGGATAAATATTTGTCAAATGGATGAATGAGTGATTTCGCCTCCATCTGCTGGGCTTGGCCCTGTGCCCTACCCTGAAGGACCACGAAGCTACGCAGACTGGCCAGTGCCCGAGGCTGCTGCACCGCCAGAGGACTGGAGGGCAGGAGAAGAGGGTCCCCCTAGCTTTCCCGGGTCGGTCCCTGGGTCATTCTTTCTCCCCCATGTGGCCTGTGAGGTGCACGAAATCCGAGCGACTGACCTGTAAGCTCGGGGAGGACTGGGGCGCTCGGGAGAGGGGTCCGCTCTACACGGAATTCTAAAATGAAACGTAAAACAGCTTAGGAAGATGCAGAGAGGCCCCTCGGGCGTGGCCCAGGGAGGACGAAGGCACCCACGGGACAGGCCATGCACAGGACCCGAGAACTGGGGATGGGGAGAGCACGGTCGCCAGCAGGCCAGGGTGGGGAAGGAGACAAAGGCAGAGGCAAGACCAACAGGGAAGGGACAAGTGGGCAGAGTTGCCACCTACACCCCGAGCACTGGGAGATGGTGGAGCTCTTCTGTCCCTGGTGTTTTTCTTAAAAAGGTCTGAAGGCACTAAAACATCTCCCAGAATCCATCTTTTTGTTCTATTCTGGGGGTTAGGCAAGCAATGACCCTAGAGCAGCTCTGCCACCTTCTAGATGAGTCATCTTTGCAGTCACTTTTCCCCTCTGAGCCCATTTCCTCACCTAGAAAATCAGGCTGATCCCGCCTTCCCCCGGAGATCACTATCAGGACTAGTCAGGGTCATGTGCACAGAGGAGTCATAGCTGGACAGCCCAAGGTGCAAGGGCTTAGGGGACCCTCCAGAGAAATAAGACCAAAAAAACAAACAAGAGCCTTGCAAAACTATGATATTTGATATTAAAAAAAAACATTGAATAGTCTTCATGGGAAAGGCTCAGAACTTTGTTGGGCTTCTTGCCACTTATGGGAAGGGCTAGTGTTGTTTTTATTTTGAATTGCAAATGAGGGTGGTGATCATCCTGGTTTTAAATTGCTTTTCAGCATTCAGGATCTCAAAAGGTCTCATCTGCCTTGGAAGGAGCTCACTGTAGCACATGGTCATTATAGGTGACTCCGTAAAGAGACAGCCAATGCTGGCCCTCAGGGGGGACTCCCCACCACAAGCCTGATGCCCTTTTGGTGGAAGTGGCAACCCTGGAGGCTGGTAGGGAGGAAAGGCAAGAGACAGGCAGAGGTCATCCTGGGAGGGAGGGGTGTCATGCAGGGCCACACAGGGAGCCCCACCCCCAGCTTCTCAGGAGGGGCGGGGGTACTGGGTGGGGAGAGGCACTCCTTCCTCAGATATGCCCTTCCTTCCTAACCTCCAGCAGGCAGACCTCCCCCCAGCCATGCACCACCCCCTGAACACTGCCCTGAGGAGTCAGACTGCCTGGGAACCGGGGACATGCAGGCAGCAGAGGGACACTGGGCAGGACTTACCGGGGAACTGGTAGGTGTAGCCGGGGGCGAGGCCTGTATAACTCCGGCTGGCATAGGTCGTGGCTTGGAAACCAGGGTAACCTGATAAGGCAAGGGGACCAGTGTCAGATCTACAGCACTGTGGGGGAGGATGCATCACGAATTCCCCTCCCCACTTTGTATCACGAATAATAATCACATTTACCACATACATACCGTCTGCATGCCAAGCCCTATACAAAGCCCACTGCACACTTTGCTCTCTCCTTAACCCTCATAAGAATCCCAAGTGGCACAGTCAGGAGCCTCATTTTATAGGCAGAGAAACTGAGGCTCAGTGAGGTGACACTAGCTGAGAATAATCCACACCCTTATCAAGGTTGTTCGTGCTCTGGCTCCTGCCTCTATCCTCTCCTCATCTACACCCTGCCCCTCTCACTCTGCTGTGGCCCACACTGGCCTCCATGCTGTTTTTCAAATTCACAAGCTCCTCCTGACTCCAGGGCCTTTGCACATGGTAATCCCTCTGCCTGGAACACTCTTCCTCAGGTTTTCACATGACTGTGTCCTTCTCACTGTGCAAGAGGCGGCTCAAATGTCACCTCCTCAGAGAAGCGATCCCACAAAAGACCTCTCTCTCATCAGTTACAACAGTATTTATCATGTGACTCTCCCTGGCTTTTGCTTTCAATATTTATCATGTCACCCTGGTTTTTTCCTTTCATAGCACTGATGACCAGTATCTGAACTTATCCCAGGATTTCTTCAAGAGCTGATTTTCTGTCTTCCCCATCTTTTATTTCTGTCTCTCCATCACCAGCACAGTGCCTACTACTTAGTATGCATATAATAGACATTTGCAGCTTTGAAAGAAAGATCACATAGTGAGTAATAATCGTATAATTGGGATTCAAAATCAGATCTGACTGGCTCCAAGTCTCTTAACCATGATTCTCTATTGGTTAGAGTTGTTCTTTTCTCTTCCCCACTCTCACTTTTTCTGGCAGTGGGGGGCTTCGATAAGCACATGTGGGATCTTAGTTTCCCAACCAGAGATCAAACCCATACCCACTGCAGCGGAAGCACTGAGTTTTAACCACTGCACTGCCAGGGAAGTCCCCTCCCCCACTTTTTAAAAGGGGTAAAACCAGCTAATAAATTGTTTTGAAAAGAAAATTTTCTCATAGTTCCAAAGGACACTAAAGAAACAGAACAACTAAATTCAAAAACTGATTCTGATGGATCTTGTTCTGGAGGACAGAAATAGCTATAAAGAACAGTACTGGATCAACTGATAAAATCAGAAAATAGTAGATTAGATTAAAATATTGTATCAATATAAATATATGAAGTTGATAATTATAATGTTTCATGAAAGCACACCTCTAATCTTGGGAAATACACACTGAAGTAATTTACCCTCAAATGATTTAGAGAAAAATCATAAGCGTATCATATATGTGTGTGTGTACGCATATGTGTATATATACATATATACATACACTTATGGAGGAATGAGACAAGCAAATAGGGTATGATGTTAACAATAAGTGAATCTGGGGACTTCTCTGGTGGTCCACTGGTTAAGACATCACCTTCCAAAGGGATTCAGAGTTCAATCCTTGGTTGTCCCCCAACCAAGTCTAATATCTCACATGCCTCTCAGGCAAAAAACCAAAACATTAAAAAAGAAGCAATATTGTAACAAACTCAATAAAGATTTAAAAATGATCCACATTAGAAAAAAAATCTTAAAAAAACCAACAGGTGAATCTGGTAAACGGTATATGGATTTTTTGGTACTACTACTCTATTTTTTCCAATTCTTCTGAAAATGTAAAGTTACTTTCAAATAAAAAGTCAAAAAACAAAAACAAAACTTCAGGAGCAGACAGTGTTCCACTTGGTGGGTATGCTCCTCACCCCCTTTACCTGTGATCCCATTCCTGACCCTCTAGCACATGCTGTACCCCCTTCTCTGAGTCCTCAGGGCGCCCCTCCCCCATCGCCAGCATAAAGACCCCCTTGTTAGTGTTCTCTTTCTGTGTATATACAGCTTGTCTCTCCAAGAAGACTGTGACCTTCTTAGGATCCCAGCTCAGATTTTTCACCCTTGGTCAAGGGCCCCAGCACTGCTGACTCCTGTTCATCTTCCAAGGCTCATGGTGACCTTGACTCCCCTCCCCAGGGAGCTTTCCCAACCCCCAGGTCAATTTAGGTGCCTCCTTGGGCCTCCCACAGCCTCCAGTCAATCTGTGGTGACACGGTCTGTTTAATCTTGTCTCTCACTTGATGGGAATTACAATGAAGGCAGGTCCTATTTCTCAGAAGCTGCCCAATAAATATTAGTTGAACAAACAAGAAGAAACAGGCTTCTCTCTACCTTCCCAAAGGCCTATGCGTCTGTAAATGCTGTTCCATCTGCCTGATCATTTTTACCTCCCCTGCTCCCTGCCCTCCCGTGACTTAACTCCTACTCAACCCTCAGACTCAGCTTAAATATCCTAGCATCTCCAAGTCTTGGTCAGCTTCACTATGACCATGCTCCCTTGGCCCCTATACTTCTCCATCCCAAACCTATTATGTTTTTGTTGTTAGTCACTAAGTTTTGTCCGACTCTTTTGCAACCCCATGGCTCCTCTGTCCAGGGATTTTCCAAGCAAGTATACTGGAGTGGGTTGCCATTTCCTTCTCCAGGGAATCTTCCTGACTCAAAGATGGAACCCACGTCTCCTGCATTGGCAGGTAGATTCTTTACCACTGAGCCACCAGGGACTTATTTGTTTTTCCTGCCAGACCATAAAGCTCCAAGGAAAGTCACTGCTGTAATTCTTGGCATAGGGCCTAGCATTTACAGTTGCTCAATAACTACTTACTGGATGGATGAGCGGACAAACAAATTGAACTGTGGGATGGACAGAAGGACCAATTAATAAGGAGCAACTGGACCATTCTTTCGGTCACCACCAGAGGGCAGCACCCCACAACCAAATGGCCCACCTTCATTAGGACTGCCAGACCTGAGATCCTTGGTCCACACACCCTGGTCACTGTCTTCCCAGACAGGAGGGCAGACCACAGAGGAAAGGCAACACCCACACAGCTCCTGGTAGCCCCAGGTGCAGTTCTGGGCAGGAAGAAATCACAGGTGCAGGCCTAGCACATACCCAGCATGCCGATGCCCAGCATGAAGGCGTCCATCCCGTAGGGCATGACTCGAGACCTCCCCCGGGCCGAGCCTGTTGGTGACATCACCTCTTTTGGCTGAGCTTTCTTACATTCCACCTGCAATGAGATCCGGCAGTCAGTCCCTCCTATAGACCCAGGGTCATGGACCCTCCTATTCCCTGGCAGGCCTCTTGTTCATTTTGTAGTTACTATTTTTGGCGTGATTGCAATGTGCTAGAGATGGGTTGAGCATACAGTGGTTCATCAAATGCTTACACCGGCCCTGAGATGGATGGGGGTACTACTGACACTCATTTTACAGACGAGGGAACTGAGGCTCAGAGAGGGGAAGTCACCTGTCCAATGACTATACTAGGAAGCGGTAGAATAAGGATTTCCGCCCAGGTCCCTCTGAGCCCACCAGCTGTGCTTTCTAACCGCCATATTCCTGTCCATACTTTGAGGGGGATGAAAAGACTGGCTCTGGCCCACCGACTGTGAGGCCTCTCTGTCTGCCTCCAGAACCTCCAAGCATTCCCTGGCTGACTCAGGCTAGAGCCCCAGTCTCCCTCTGCACAGCATGCACAACGTTCCCCACCAGGGACTGAACCCGTCCCCCTTGCAGTGGGAGCTCAGTCTTAACCACTGCACCGCTAGGGAAGTCCATGCACTTACCATTTTGTTGTTGATTTCGTGGAAGTGGATTTCACACACTTTCTCCACGATGTCCTCACTCTCAAACGTGACAAAGCCGAACCCTGGAGGGCAAAGGCAAGGTCAGAACCAGGCTCCTGGTCAAAACCCAGCCCCAGGTCATACAAACAGCACCCACTCCCTTCTTACAGGCAAGTGTCTAAGAATTCATGAGAGGCTTTGCCCGCACCCTGGCAACCTCTCAATTATGTGATGAGAGACAGGATTTCAGTTTCCAAATCATAGATGTGAAAACCAAGGCTCAGTGAAGTGACTGGCCCAAGATCACATAGCAAATTAGAAAGAGGCAGGGCTGTGACGCAAATCACATTCAACATGCCTTTTCTCTTCCTAAGATGCTTTCCAGAGAGGGAAATAGAAATACTTTTAAAATACACACTTTTAAAAAGTACATGAACATGGACAAGTATATTTTTGTATACAGATATACACACACACATACACACCCCTAGGTACCCATACATCACAGAAACACTCTAACTAGTGCTCACAAAGGCATAAAGGCCCCTGTGTGCATATGAGTTACCCTGACATGCTAGGTCTACACAACTGTTCAGTATCAAATACCCTCACATGCATAGATACAAACACATACACACACACACACCAGCACATACCCCATTCCCCAAACAGGCTAAAAGGCCCAAAGCTCTGAAGGCACTGGAGAAACAACCCTGCCTCCTCCTGGGTGTGCCCCAGGGGCTGGAATGGTATTTCTCAGAAGGCAAGGCCCTTGGGAAAAAAACAAGCAGGCAGTGCACACCCGGTGGCCCAGATGCTCACAGATCCAGGGGCAAGGGGGCTGGGCTCGGCCCCGGGGTGGGGCAAGGGGGCCAGTGGCAGGAGCAGACTGTAGAGTCAGCCTGACCCTGGGGTGGCCAGGCCCCAGCTCTGGTTACCAGGGACAAGGTAAGCCCAGCAGACACCAGCTGGGGCGGGGGCGGAGGGCTCAGTTGCAGGGGGAGGAGAGGTCCACTCCTCGTTCCTCTCCTCTCGGGTGTCTGCAATTCGGCAAGTTTCTAGCACAGGAAACGGCGGGACAAAAGCCTTCTGTAAGGCCAGGCCCGGGAGAGGATGCAGATCCTCGGGGATAGGATGTCAGGAGGCGAGATGAAAGGGCAGCTGTGACCTGCAGCCCCCTGGCTGACCACAGGCCCCCCAGCCCAGCCTAGGAAGGGGGAGGGGCCACACTCACCTCGGTGCCGGTTGGTGGTTTTGTCAAACATCAGCATGGCATCATCCACCTAAAACAGAGCTCCCGTGGAGGACCCACCAGACCCAGGGGTCTCCACCGCAACCCAGGAGCGAGGGCTCCGACACCCACTCCCCTCCTGCCCAGTCCAGGGTTTATCTTCAACCTGCTTCCTGGGTGGGGGACAACATTCCATCTGCAACCCCAACTGGCTGCCACAGCACCCCCATTCAACCACCAGATTCTCCTGCAAATATTAAGCACCCACTATATGCCTGGCACTTTGCCCCACCATCTTCTCCTTGCATGGTAAGAGCCTCATTCTGTCAATGAGGAAATGGGCTCAGAGAGGTAAAGTCACCTGTCCAGGGTCACACAGCACATCCCAGATCAAGCCTGGGAGGAGCAGGAGGAGGCAGACAGTGGGTGCTAGAGGAGAAAATAGAGGAGTAAGATAGGAGATGAGGAAGTGAAAGCTTCTTTCCTACTTGCAGAAGGCCAGGAGGCCAGCAGCCACTCCAGTCAGACCCAACTCCCCTCTCCTTGTGCAGATCTTTTCCTCTAATTGAGGTTTCCTTTTGCTAGAGGCTGTAATTAAAGCAAGCAGAGTTCAGTGCTCGGGCTGCTGGCCTCCCACTGACTAGGGGAGGGGAGAAGGGTGGAGGAAGGGGGAGGCTCTGCATTATCCCCCATCCCTTGGACCCCAAGTCTCTCTTCTTGCTGCTCCCTCAAGGCAGTCTCCTGGATGCGTGGACAGCCACAGGCTTCTCTTCCCTTCCGCAGTCCCAGCTGCCCTCTGCCTACATCTGCTGCTTCCTCCTTGCCCTCTTAATTCTTCAGCCAATGTCAGCTGTCTCACGGGGTTAAGCGAAGGTCGGATTCATCCTGGGTGGAAATCAAGGGCTGCCTCTGACACTGCCTCTCCCCATTCCGCCTCCCACTCCAGCTGCTGACCCTCCCCCAAATGGTCAGACACCCAAGGGATCAAGGAAAACTTCCTGAGGCCTTGGGGCACAGCCTCTTCTCCACTTGCCTTTGCTCTCTTTCCAGGCTGTCATTCGCCTTGTTAAAGTGGAAAGGGCGGCCCCTGAGCTGGGTGGTCCTCCAGCTCTTAGGCACCAAGCAGCAACTGGGCCCCTGACTTTCCCCAAGGAGAATCAGGATCCCCCCACACCAGTAAGTCAGGAGGCAGCTGGGTCCCTGGAGAATCTCTGGAGAAAATGACATTTCTCTGCCCAAAGAGGCGCCTGACCTAGGGCCGCACAGCTCGGTGTCACCCTTGCTCCCATCCTTATGGACCCATTCTGAGTCCCAAATCAGCTCAGCCGTCCAAACTGGATGGACACTTCATGTTTGGCACAGAGAAAAGAGAAACCCGGAAAGGGGGAGCTTGTGATAAAAGCATAGGCTTTGAGTAGGACCGGCTGGCCAGCAGCTTTAGGTCTCTATGATTCAAGTTCACTATCTGTCAAATGGGGCATTAGCTGTGTCTTATAGGGAAGCGCTAAAGGAGATCTGCATGCAACACTCCTAACTCACAGCACCCGGGATAGAGTAAGCGCTTAATAAATAGCAGCTGTTATTATTATTATTACCTTTATTAGAGAGGGGCTTGCCCACAGTCACATGGGGCAGGCTGGCGAAGCTAGAGAGGAAACGACTGGACACCACTGGCTTTGAAGGTTCCATGAAGGCAGCGCCAGGTCAGTCATAACCACCCTATCAATCACGGGACTTGTGCTCCCTGATTACTTTTTGAACAAATGAATAGATGAACCCAGCCACACCCTCCTTCCCTATCCCCGCTGAGTTCCTGATTCAGCCCAAATCCACCGCCCTTCCTCCAACCAACCCCTCTCACTCCACCAGCCCTGGCCACCTCCCACCTTTCAACCTGGGCCTTGGCTGGACAGACCCGGAGTGGGCAAGGGGGGGTTGAGGCCAGGGCATAGAGCAAGGAAAAGTGGTTGGGGGTCCAGGAGACCCCCCACTGGCGTCCCCTCCTGGGGCCAGCAGAGGGGAGGGAGGCTCCCAGCCCAGTGTCCTTAATAGGCTTTGGTCTCCATGGGAACCCGGGGGCAGGGGGGCTCGGGCGGGGGGGAAGGGGAGGCGGCCGAGGCCTGCTGACCAGTGGGAGCCGCCAAGTTCGGCGGCCGCTAAGCCTGAGTGGCAGCCATGGCGGCTGACCATTGTTCCCCCCTCGGAGGCGGCCCCTCGATCCGGGCGGGGGGCCCCCCGCCGCGGGGCCCTTGGCATTCCCGGCTGTCCCCCTCGCTCCCTGGCAGCCTATTCTCCGGCTCCCCCTGGCCTCCCCGGGCCGGTTTCACATGCCAACGCCGATTTAGGCCCGAACAAAAGACGCGGCCGCTGACGGCTTCTCCTGGGGCCCGGTTGCCATGGCAACGCCGGCCCCGGGGGCAGGCGGCCTCCAATCACAGCTGCTGGATCAGATTAGTGCGAGCTCTAATGCTCGGCGCTCAGACACAAAGACACCCCACCGGAGCCCGAGCGGGGCCTGCTGCTTCCCAGGAGCGCCCTTCCCTCTGGGGCCCAGGCCGCCCGTCCTGCCCTGGATCCGGTACCCGGGTCCCTGCGGAGGCGCCTTGAGCCTAGGCCTCTGGCCCAGGCATCGCCAGCATACGCTGGCCAGGGACCTCCCACCCGCTCGCCTTCTACCCTAGAGGCAGGGGGCTGGAAACCCACCCAGTCACCAGCTCATGTCCCATTCCCAAGCCACGGTTCTCCTGTGCCCTGCACCTAATATAGGGAACCGAAAGGGCCTTGATGAGAGGTGAGACCTAGCTGGCAGCCTGTTTCACGTCTGAAAAGCCCAGGGACCCCAAGACTCAGCACAGAAATCTCTACTTCACCCTGAGGCTTAAGTAAAACTTGGTCCCCTCCTAGCCATCTCTCCATGGCACCTTGATGTTCACATGCTCCCCTTTCTGGGGAAGGAGGGACATGTTACTGTCTGATGTCACTACATTGCTCCTGCATGGACTAAATGGCCCAGAAATTTAAGTTCCAGGCACCGCAGAGCTGAGAACCAGTTCTCTGGGACTGATCAGGAATTTGGGGGGGGTCTCTGCAGCCCCTCCCCGATAAGCTAAGAGATCTGCAACCCCCCAGCTCCCACCTGCACAAGCAGGGTTCTGAGTACAACTGGGAGTCATATTTATTGCCTCGTTATCATCCTTAGCAGGAAGGAGTGGGGGAAGGTACAACCACCCTGTAGACTGGACAGGTGCAGACTCCCAGGAGGCCAAGAGGGTGACTGGATTGAACTGGCTTCGGGAGGCCAGCCTCCCAGAGGAGAAGGAATATAAGCAGGAGAAGGGCGACAACAGGGATAGCTACTGTGTGGCTTCCCTCCCTGGGGACGCGCACACAGAGTCTGAAGCCCACAGATAGGCCAGGAGCCTGAGCGCTGGGTTTGGCCCAGCCTCACCCACAAAAGGACCCAGCCCCCTTTGCGACTCTTGCAGGAATTGGAATGACCTGGCTGGACTCCCCGCTTGCTACCGACCAAAATTCCACAGGGCTTTCATACCCCGTGCCCAGCCCCCCTCCCCCTGCCCTGACCCCCAGCCAGCACTCCCTAGTTTAGACCCACCTTCCCGAACTGCTCAAAATACTGCTTCACGTCCTCCACCGTGGTGTTTACTGATAGGCCCCCAACAAAGATCTTCTTCGTTCGAGTCACCATCTGTTCGGGGAGGGAATGAGAAAGTGGGCATCTGAGTCCTGTGGCCTACCGCCACCAGTGGGGGCTCCAGACCTCCTGCTGGGGTGCCAGCTGACAAGCTCTCTGTGGCCCCAGCTACTCAGAAGACTCCCCCCACCACCAACCCAAACTCCCCCTTGGACTCCCACCTCTGGGCCTGTCACAGGCAGCTGTACACCCCACACCCTGGCTCGCTCCCTGGGGTCTGTGTCAGGAAGCGGGTGGCTGGCTCAGTGACCCAGACCTACAGCCGTACCTCAAAGACCCCACCAGCCACTCCTAGAAGAGGCCAAGGCCCATCCCAGGGTCCCCCTGAACTTAACACCGACATTTTCCTCATCAACCTCTTCCCAACCCAACCTCTGGCAGCCCCGTGGCCCCAGCCCTGTTTTAGGAAGAACACATGGTCCTAATTACCCCAGGAGCGCATGGCTAATCCACGGCAATTCCCAGCCCCATCCTAGCACTAAAGCACCTTCTGTCACCAAACTGCTTAATGGAATTAACCCAATTCCGACCATGTGCTCCCTGGTGCGGCTTCCTTCCAATACCTGGTCCATAATTGCTTTCAGGCCCTCTGCTGGACCCTGGCAGGGATGCCCTTTTCCTGTCTCCCCAGACCTGCCCCTCTCCTTTCACTGTGGCCGGAGCTAGGCGCCATGACTCAGAATCGTAAAGCTACCAGTTCCCACCAACCCCTTGCAAAGGGGGAAACTGAGATCTCCTGGAGAGGGACCTAGTCCCGGGACACATGATATATCAGCCAACTCAGGGGTCCTGCTCCCAAGACTGTAGTCAGGCCACCGCCTGTCTCCTGTTTTCAACTGCTTAAAAATTAAGATGTAGCTAGTTGCTCTGGGAACTGGAATACCACTGTTAGGCCCCTGTGCTGTACCAAAAGTTTTGAGTTCTGTATGGCTCCACTGCTCAGAGAGCTGTTTTGCGGGCACCTAGAAAAATTTGCCACAGCACCAGGGACAGAGAACACTTAGGAAGGCAGCCACAGTCACCCAAGTTGAAAGATAACAGGTAACAGATGCTAGGATCCCTTCCCTCTCTGCAAGCCCAACGCACCTCATCCCAGAGGTGAGGGGCACTGGGGGTCAGAGGTAGCTCCCTGACCTGTCTCTAGTTCAGCTTCAGCGGGTAAGTCTGGGCTGTATTTGAGTCCCTCCCACCCCGAGGTGCGGGCACAGAAGTTGTGATCTCCAACGTCACAGAATTAGAGTCCAAAGTTTGCATGCGTGCATGCTGGCACTTCAGCTGTTTCCAACTCCATGCGACCCTATGGACCGTGGCCCACCAGGCTCCTCTGTCCATGGGGATTCTCCAGGCAAGAGTATTGGAGTGGGTTGCCATACCCCCCTCCAGGGGATCTTCCCGACCCAGGGATTGAACCCACATCTGTGTCCCACGCACTACAGGCGGATTCTTTACCTTCTGAGCCACTAAGGAAGCCCAGAATCCAGAGTGTACTGACTTCAAATACAGGGCAATGAATACCCCGAGGGGTTCCTCTTTCTCTCAACACACGCAGCCCCCTCTCCCTAGTCCACCCCAGAGCACAGATGGAAAAATGCAGCATGTCTGCAATCCAGAAAGCAAGGACATCAGGAATCCTTCTTCCTCCCACCCCATGCCATGCCATTAGCACTCCACCCAGAAGCCTCTTCCACAGAAGAGAATGATGGGAAAATCTCTACCAGTGGTACAGAGCTGCTCCCAGACACAGACATACCTACCTTAGGCTGTGCTCGCCGAGGAAAGGCCACCTTGGGATCAATCTGAAAGAGAAGACAGAGGTAGAGGAGCCTTGGTTATTAAACGCAGCCTGAAGATCTGAGGACCACTCTCATCCCAGGACACAGAGGTGACAGAAACCACCATGGCCTCTGGTAGGAAGATGTAATGGTTAGAGCTGGGCCGTTGTGTTCAAATCCCACTTAACGCTGCATAAAGCTACCAGTTCCCACCAACCCCTTGCAAAGGGGGAAACTGAGATCTCCTGGAGAGGGACCTAGTCCCGGGACACATGATATATCAGCCAACTCAGGGGTCCTGCTCCCAAGACTGTAGTCAGGCCACCGCCTGTCTCCTGTTTTCAACTGCTTAAAAATTAAGATGTAGCTAGTTGCTCTGGGAACTGGAATACCACTGTTAGGCCCCTGTGCTGTACCAAAAGTTTTGAGTTCTGTATGGCTCCACTGCTCAGAGAGCTGTTTTGCGGGCACCTAGAAAAATTTGCCACAGCACCAGGGACAGAGAACACTTAGGAAGGCAGCCACAGTCACCCAAGTTGAAAGATAACAGGTAACAGATGCTAGGATCCCTTCCCTCTCTGCAAGCCCAACGCACCTCATCCCAGAGGTGAGGGGCACTGGGGGCCAGAGGTAGCTCCCTGACCTGTCTCTAGTTCAGCTTCAGTGGGTAAGTCTGGGCTGTATTTGAGTCCCTCCCACCCCGAGGTGCGGGCACAGAAGTTGTGATCTCCAACGTCACAGAATTAGAGTCCAAAGTTTGCATGCGTGCATGCTGGCACTTCAGCTGTTTCCAACTCCGTGCGACCCTATGGACCGTGGCCCACCAGGCTCCTCTGTCCATGGGGATTCTCCAGGCAAGAGTATTGGAGTGGGTTGCCATACCCCCTTCCAGGGGATCTTCCCGACCCAGGGATTGAACCCACATCTGTGTCCCACGCACTACAGGCGGATTCTTTACCTTCTGAGCCACTAAGGAAGCCCAGAATCCAGAGTGTACTGACTTCAAATACAGGGCAATGAATACCCCGAGGGGTTCCTCTTTCTCTCAACACACGCAGCCCCCTCTCCCTAGTCCACCCCAGAGCACAGATGGAAAAATGCAGCATGTCTGCAATCCAGAAAGCAAGGACATCAGGAATCCTTCTTCCTCCCACCCCATGCCATGCCATTAGCACTCCACCCAGAAGCCTCTTCCACAGAAGAGAATGATGGGAAAATCTCTACCAGTGGTACAGAGCTGCTCCCAGACACAGACATACCTACCTTAGGCTGTGCTCGCCGAGGAAAGGCCACCTTGGGATCAATCTGAAAGAGAAGACAGAGGTAGAGGAGCCTTGGTTATTAAACGCAGCCTGAAGATCTGAGGACCACTCTCATCCCAGGACACAGAGGTGACAGAAACCACCATGGCCTCTGGTAGGAAGATGTAATGGTTAGAGCTGGGCCGTTGTGTTCAAATCCCACTTAACGCTGCTTCCCAGCTGTGAGATCGTGCACAAATGACTTAACCTCTCTGAGCCTTAGGCTTGAGCTCACCTGCAAAATGGGCCAATACTGACATCCACCTCAAAAGATCCTCTGCAGATTATTTGAGGTAATGCTTACAAAGCACTTGTTGTCTAGCCCTCAGCAAGAACCAGAAAAAAAGTAGGCATAGACTTATTCCTTCCGGTACCAGGTATATTGAAGCCCTTCCTGCCTGAGAGATACCTGTCCAGGTGAGGCAGGCAATCCAGACTGCAGGAGCCTTGGGAATGGAAACAATCTTTGCCTGCAAAAGGCTTTGAAATAAGAGTTCGTAAACCACAAGGGTAGACTCCATTCTGTTTTCCCAATACCACCGCCATCTAACAGTCCTTCCTGATGGTGCAAGCAAACAGTTCCCTGATAGTACAGGTCGGCTTGGGGTGAAACAGAGCACAGGCTTTGGTGACATGCAAGAGCACGGGATTTGGACTCAGAAACTTTGGGCCCCTGGCCAAGTCTGTGATCTTAGTAACTTGCCTGACCCTTCTGAGCCTCAGTTCCCTCATCTGCAAAGTGGGGACAATAGCACCCACTTTTCCCAGAGGCAGCTGCATGGAATCAAATGAGATAACGCAGGTGAAAGTGTTCCTTTGTGAACTGCCCTTCTTTGCACAAACAAAGCTGCTATTACCAGCAGGCCACCTTTGCCCTTGGCCGTGAACAACCAAAGGGGAAAAAGCAAGATGCACCTGGGTACTCCCAGGTACTATATTCGTACTAACAAACATCAAAAGGCAGAGCTCGAGATACTGTGATCAACACAGGACCTCTTAGGCCCAGTCATTTCAGAGTATCTTGCCACTCACGTGGGTGGACACCACTCAGAAGTTCACCAGCCAATCGCAGGCAACATCTGTCTTTCCCCACAGTTCCTTCCGTTCAAAACTCAGCCTAGTTCTAGGCAACAGACTCTGTCTCCTCACTGCCTGAATGGCACAAACCAGGGAACAGCCCTCTGGAATCTACCCACAGAGAAGGAACCTCCAAACTCCACACTGGGCAATGCTTCCTCTCTCCCCAAGTCCCATGGGGCTCCAGGGACAATTAAAGCTGCCCACGGATTTTGTATCTCAATGGACATGTTCATCCTTCTATTTCTCCTGGAGGCCACCAGAACACACTTCTGACAGTCCCCCTGTGCAGACACGGAAGGGGAGATGGTACCTAAGCCACGGCCCACAGACCCATGCACAACCAGTCGCTGACACACTCTACCTCCACTCTGACTCACGGCTGGCAACATAAAACCCAACAAGTAAATAAAAGGTGAAAGTCAGAACCCAAAATAGACTCCCCACAATAAGCCTCCCTTCCACCCCCACCCCTTTCCCAGGCTGGAGAACGCCAAACACAAAGCCTCTGCCCTTTTCAAAGTCCTGCATCTCAGAAGGATGCCTATCTCTTGCTCTTTCCTCCCCTCTCTCTTCCTCTTGTCCATCGTCCATGCCCCCGCCTCCCAGCTCCAACCCCAGTCCCAACATCTCGGCTTCCTGAGTGCCTGAGTGCCGCAGAAGCCATCAGTGCATTCTGAGGACAGGGGATGGTAGGAGAACAGGCAGCTTGATGGCAGATAATCACCAAAAACAATAGGCCACTGTCTCTCCATTCCCAGCTTGGGTCACTCGGTCTGCGCCAAGAAGATCCTTTCAGGGCCGGCAAAGTTGAGGCCTGGCCTCATTGGCTCATTACTGCGGGCAAGAGTGGGAGCCACTGGGCAGAGATAACAGGAGCTGGGGACAGGCGGTAGTTTAACAAATTCTTGGGCACAACCAGCTATTGTTGCAGGTAAGCAGGAGCCGGTGACTGACCCAAGCAGGGAGGCCCAGCGCTGGAGGAGACTGGGGGAGTGTGGAGAGAGGTCGCACTGTCCCTGGCAGACAGTCACCCCATCACAGAGAAGCCCTTCCTTGGGTTTCTCCTCTCCCCTCTCCCCTCGAACTGGGGCCTGGGCCAGCGCCCCCTGCAGGGCCCAAGACACTGGGGAGCTGCGGGACAGCAACAAAATATTCCCAGAGTCTGAATGCCCAGCCAGCGGCTTCTCCCCAGACCCAGCCGGCAAGAGTTGTTTCCAGGCAAGCTAGGGCCCTCCTCATAAATTCCTTCCTCCACGGGCAAAGCAGGTTCACATCTTCCACACAAAGCCAGGAGCTCATTGACCAAAAGTCAGGGGAGGGAGGGAGAGAAGGAGGGGGGATTCAATGATGCTTTGCCATTGGTCTGCAATGGGGTAGTGGTGGGTGGGGGGGAGCCAAGTACTAGTTGGAGTTCAGAGAAGCCACGGGTGGGTCACTGCAGCCCTGACTCACCCCATTTGGGCTAGGGGAGGGACCTAGCCCCACCCCAAGCTCCTCTCTGAGGCATCAAGATTAGTATGTGCAGGGAGGGGGAGGCAGCCTCACCGTCCCTCCCCGGTCCTGGAGGGACTAGGGTGGGGTGGGGATGTAACATCGCTTAGCAGGCTGGGGATTTTGCAGCTCCGTCTCCCCTCAACTCGACTGACAAAGTTTCAGAGCGTGGCAGCCCTTCTACTCGGCAAACTCCCTCCTTTCTCCCGGGATCCCATCCAACTGCCGCCCCCAATCCCAGATAGAGTCCTGCCCCTCTCCTCCAGCGACCTCCCTCTCCCAAAAGACCCCCGAAGCCCCGAGGGCCACTCACTGTTTTGGAGTCGAGCTCGTGCCGCGACTGCGCCAGGACTTTATCCACCCCCGCCTGGTCCATGAAAGTGACGAAGCCGAAACCCCTGCGCGCCGTAGTGAGGGAGAGGCAGATGGTTACAAGGCAGAGAGTGGCGGCGGAGCGGGGCGAGCCGGGAGCCGGAGGAGGGGGTGAGGGGCTCACCTGGATCTCTTGGTCAGGGGGTCCCGCATCACCAGACACTCCTTCACCTCCCCGAACTGGCCGAAGTATTCGCGCAGCCCTTCTGTAACCACACACCCGCCTTCGGACCGGCCCGCGCCCCTGCGCCCTTCCCCCCTTCCCCCGTCCTTTGCCCCCAGTGACCCCGGCGCGGTCCGGCCGCCCCCGCGCCCGGCAGCCTGCACGCTCTCCGGCGCTTCC